>CAJVRI010001086.1:0-62766 GCA_911649635.1 Poeciliopsis gracilis
GATTAACTATTCGAAAATCTGACTGAATTGAAGACATTTCTACATTAATAGTTTTAATATTTACATAATATGTAAATATTATGTAAATAATATTTATACATATTTATTTTGAAAGGATGCAGCAGGAAACTGTTCTGACCAAAGTTTGATTCCTGGAAATACAATTATGAAGTAGTTTGTTGAGAGAAAACAAAGAAACATCAGATGTTCATCATGTTGTTTGATTTCAGTTCATTTGTAATCTAATGATCCTGCAGATTAATTTTCAAACAGCAGAGATGAAAACTTTGAGCTGAAACCAGAAGTGAACAGTCTTCTCTCCAAACATCACAGATTTACACAAATATTAAAGTTCCTGAAGACAAAGACCAAATAAAAACATAAACTTACAGTTTGTTCAAACGATCTAAGAGTTGATGAAGAAAATTTGAACAACAAATAGACACAGCAACCGGACTGGAGTCACGGTGAATTCAAAAACGAAAGTAAATGTGACGGGTGTTGCGTAGCTGATGACGTCAGAGCAACAGAACCAGGAAAGTAGAAAGCTCTGCGAAGTGAAATCAGAGGCTGGTTGTTAAGTTTTCTTGTGGATTTTCTGAGGATATACTTAGTTTTGACCATGACTGTAGTAATTATTGTAAAAAAAAATTAATATCCATATTTTAGTTTATTTAGCATTTCACATAGAAACAATCGTGGAAATGCATACAAACTAGTATTTGTAAACACAATTTTTAACTAAATATTTAGCTTAAAAAATATATATTTTTCCAAATTAACATTTAATTTTCAAATTCAGTATTCCTTTTCAAAATTACATATTTAATTATCTTTTTCATGTCTAGTTGTCCAGTCAGACGCTCCATCATGTTGTCATGTTTCAGTTTTTCTCCATTCAGCAACAGTTGATGATCAGAGGGTTTAATCCAGTTTATTGTCTTTCTTGCTACCAGCAGCAGAAGGTGCAACAATATGTAACATTGATGTTTAGTGAGTAAATCCTTGGTGTTTATGTCCAGCAGAAACAGAAGAGGCTCCATGGGGAGATCTGTCCTCAGAAGGTCCTCAATCTCCTGTTTCATTTCCTCCCAGAAAGTTTTTATTTGTGGTCAGAACCAGAAGACATGTGTGATGACCGACCATTCCACACATTCCTCCAACATCCATCTGTGGTTGGAATCCTGGGAATGAAAGTTGTGAAAGGAGTAGTAACACTTTATTTGACAGCATGTTCTATTAAATCTGGTTTTTACTTTCCAGCCAAACTCTTTGCACTTTTGATTTCCAATCCTTTTATGGCAAAAAATGCAAATTACAAATCTCCACTCCTTGTTTTATTAAGCTCCAGTTCAATCCAGTAAATTTATGCTCTCAGTTTTCCAAACAATCCACAAATGGAGACTCCAAACTGGACCATATTTATGGTTTTGACCTCATTCCTCTTCAGAGATACCACTGCAACCTTGTATCAATGGCTTCTCCTCAGAATGACCAGAGAAACGCTCTGCTGGATGGAGGCCAAGCTACAACACTAAAAGAAGATCTAAGCTGACTTTTCAGTTAGCTAATTGAACAAATTTTATTCCGTAAGACAAATTGCATGGTTACACAAAACCAATAAAAAAGGTAACTATTGCCACATTATGTAATAACCAATCATGGTGAATATCTGCACAAAGAGTCATTCTTAAACAAGATGGTTTTTCCCAGAGGACAGTATTAATTTTTAATAAAAAGTCGGGTGGAAAGAAAAACTGGTGAAAAAAAAGGATGCACATATGAAATTCACAATTTCTGAAACGATGATATTCTAACATATTAAGATGCACTTTTATGGTTAGTTCACAATGAAAAAATCTCAGTTGATTCATTAATTGTACATATTTTTCCTCACAAAGTGCAATAAGATAATAAGTAAATTTGCCCAGTGTAAAAACACTGAACTAAATGTGAAAAGGACTTTTTAGTCTGTGGTGCAAGAAAAAAAAGACATTTGCATACAAGTCTTAAATACTTTATACAAAATATTGAGTGGAAATCATGTGACACAGTGAGACAGATTTAAAGAGACGTGACAGTCCAATGAAAACTCCAGATAAATGCAGTGATTTTATGGTCAAAAGTTACAAAAATGTGCAATAATTTAAAAAACCTAAAGTGAAAACTTAACTTGGCACGAGGAAAGTGTTGCACAAGGAAATATTTGCTCCCATCCACAAAAACATTGAATTATTCAGGGAAGGTAAGAAAGACGAGGCTGGATCTGCAGTTTAATTTCATCCATTAAAAAGCTGCTGAAACAAAAAGAGCTCAAAATAAATTGCTGTCTACAGAAAATACAAAGAAACGATAAATAAAAAAGCATGGGATTTGATACACAGCATGACAGATTACAGCTTACAGAAAATACTCAAAAGAAAATAAAAATGTTTTCACCAGTTTGACATCAGTCTGGAGAAACAGATGCAAATCATAACAATTACAAGGAAAATAAACAAAAAAATCTTTTTTATAATTAAGGCTTAAATACCCAAAAAATCCGCTGTAACTCAGTTTGTAACAAAACCCCAAAAAAACTCAACAAAAATGTCAAAAAATGGAGCAGAAATCGGATCAAATCCCGTCTTTAAAAGGGAAATAAATATAAAAAATAAATAAATAAAATGGCCATGGCATGCAGGAAACAGAGAAATAAAAATTACCACCAAATAGAGGATGAAATGAAGCTATGAGTTAAATTCAAACACTTTTCATTTGAAAACGAGGATTAACATCGTTTCTGCATGACAAGGCATTTTCCTGCTCAAACTGTTAGAAAACAAAAGATAAATTGTGATTTGTAGTTTTTCTTTGCTAAGTGAAGTGAAATATTTGACTTGTGTTCATTAAAAACAGGGATTTCTTTCCTTATACATGATCACACATTCACAGCTTGCAGAGTGTAAGGCTTGAACCACTTGGCCACACTTTGGGAGGGGTGGGTTGGATTTATTGCACAAGAACACTTGGGGCGGGTGGGTTCTTATTCGGCCCTTTGACAGGTTCTGGATGGGTTCTGTCTCCTCAGTAGAGGCGGCCGACGAGTTAAAAAGGTTAAAAATTGTGAAGTTGAAGAACACTGGAAGCTGGTGAGGGTTTTACACAGCAGCCAAGAAAGGTCAGAGGTCAAAGCAGTGCCACTGCAATAAGCAGAGCCTCATCTTCCCTCCTCTGCTGATCGGGTCTCGGACTTGAGCCGGACGAACTCCTTGGCGACGTCGTCGTTGGAGCGCTGGGAGAGGATCCGCATGGCGGTCAGGCCCGTGTCGTCCATGGAGATGCGCTGCCCCAGGGGGCACCAGCAGGCGCAGTTGCCCCTCTCCATGATGTCCCTCAGCTGCACCACGGCCAGGCCCACCACCCGGTCGGCGCGGCCGAAGCAGTAGTCCTTGACGCAGGCTTGAACCTCGTAGCACTCGAACCCGTCCTGAACACCCAGAACGCTGCAGAGCGAGAGCAGAACACAGGCGTGGGAGGATATGGGCTAGGATGCTAACTGTAGAGCTAACTGCTGATTTTGTGCTGTTTTTGAAACTTTAAAAACATTAGTGCACCCAGCTTTGATCTAATTTTTCCATTTTAAATCAAAACATTTTACTTTGGCTGTCATAAATTTTCATTTGATTCGAGATCCACATCTGCAGTGGTAGATTTCATTATTGCTAATTGCTAATGTGCTAATAGCAGAGCAAATTTTTTCGTGCATTTTAGATTCCCCTAAATCAGTTATCAAGTTAAATTCTAAAGCACTAATGTATTTTTGCTGTTTTCTAGACTTTCAGTTGAATAAAGTTTGACATCTGCAGTAGAAGGGACACGTCCATTAAGCTGCTAATGTGCTAATAGTGGAGCTAATTTTAGCTTTTATTATAACTTTTGAAACTATTGCCACACTTCTTGTTCCCTAAATTAATTTCTTAGAATAAATCCGGATTTTATTTGGAAACGTTACATTTGAGGAAGCTCAGTTCACTAAATGTTTAGCAGAAACACTAAATGAAAAATTAGCTCTGCTATTAGCGCATTAGCTGACATTGTCCAGTAATTTCACAAGGACTTTGTTTAATATACCCAACAGTCTATGAAGTCAGAATTAAAACAGCTTAAAATCCTAAATGTGTCACAACGTTTGGGTTTGAACTTACAAGTGAAAGGTCTCGTTGTATTTGGGAGACCAGCTGTTGTTCTTGGATTTGGTCTGGAATCGGCGCTTCTTGTCGCTGAGGTGCGGCCCGATCATAGTGACTTCCACGAAGGGTCTGAACATCCCAGACGTCTGCCACTTCAAATCACTGGCTGCAATCACTGCATTCATGTGTGGACACAAATATTTAAACAGAAATTACACTGAAATGCTCCAGCTTTGATTTTACTGGTTCAAAATGAGCCCAAACGGACCTTTGAGCGTAACTTTCCGCTCTCCGCTCTTCGGATGCGTGTACAGCTCAATCTGCAGGGAAACCTCTCCGATGGGTTTGTCCACACCTGAGCCTGGTTTAACAGAAACAACATCTGGTCCAATGCAGGCAAAGAAAACCACGTTTTATAGAGACATGCGACGGAAACACAGGTTTCACAAAACAAAGGAGAGAAAACGATGAAGGGAAGTTGGGCTGAAGATGATTTCATGGAGACCTACCCCTGCTGGGCTGGATTTTCTCATTAGGGGTTAACCTAATACCCTTCCCATTGTGCACTGGCACAGAGGCAGCAGGAGATAAAAACAAGACAGCAACTTCAACAACCAAATCCAGGAGATAAAAGCAGCGAGGAATCAGAAACTCTCCCGTATTTAAGCTCGTTCCAGGCGTGTTGGATCTACCCTGCGAATGCTGCGTGGTCACAAAGGTTTTGATGAGCGTGTCGGTGGTCTGGGTGTAGAGCGACAGAGCGTGGCGGAGCGACGAAAGCTCAGCGCTCTTCTCCAGGAAAGTCTTCTTCAAGCCGTTCCCGCCCGCATGAAAGTATTGCTGCGTAGAAAACAGAACGAGAGGAATCAGCGTTCTAGAACCGGAACGATTAAACAGACTTACAGTGGAGTTAATCAACTAAACGACGATGAAGATGTGAAGGAATTGTACTTTTCTGTTTGATCAGAGGTCAACGTTTCGCTCTCACCTTGATGGTATCCAGAGCCACATCCATGACGGCACACTGCCTGGGCGTCAGGCTTTTAGCGTCTCCTGCCATGTGATCCTAAACAACCCAAACCAAGACTTTGACTAGACCAATTCACAGGAGAAAACAAACTCAAAGGCAACCTGATACCTTCAGTTTGGAAAGGTGTCCCAGTTCTTTAGCAGCAGAAAGGATCTGTGCTCCCTTCAGGAAAAACAGAAAAATGAATGATTCTTTTAGTTTTCAGGAGCCTTGTTTCAATCCAGGTTTTTTTAAACAGTTTTTAAGTTTTGCATTAGAAAAGGTTGATGGGAATGGAAAAAAAGCGAAGATACGACTCATGTTCATACGTAAAGTGTGAGTTATTCATCTACTCTATATGTGATTGGATGATGTTCAGTTTGTTGACTAATAATTAAACTGAATATCCCACAGTCATCATTTTAAAACATAATGGATAAAATATTTTTTGTGTTTGGTCACGTCTGTCAAAATGCTTCCATCTCATCATCTGACACAATTACGATTTGATCCACTTCTAAATGGCGGCCATGTTTCCATCCAGCTGTGATTCAAATTTTGAGCAAATTTTTATAATAATGTAAAAAAGAAAATGCAAATTACACTGCAAAACCATAAACTCTTACCAAGTGTTTTGCATCACGTTTGGATGGAAACCTGTCTAGTGAGGAGACGAGCATCAGACTCACGAAGGTGTCGTTCCCCTGCGGCAGGACGATGTTCTTCTCCAGGCTGGTCATCACGATCCTCCACAGCTCCTTCAGAACGCGCTTCAGGACGGTTTTCTCACACACCGTGGCGAACAGCGTTAATCTGCAAACACAAGACGTTCACACACACTTACACACACCGGCGGCCGAGCCGTGTCTGGGAAAATCCCACTGGACCCACTGCGCATCCAGGAAGTCCATGAGCGGCCGCAGCATGTTGTCCGAGTCGGCCTCCACCTGGTTCTTGGTGTTTTCGTTGAGCGGCCCTTTGATCTGGTACAGCAGCGACGCCATCTGCCGCATGCAGTCGGTGATGCGGCTCTGGAAGCTGCAAGAGAAGAAGAACCAGTGAAGCACTCGGACAAAGGCGGCGCCACGGGAAACGCGGGGGTGTGAGGGCGGCGTACCTGTTCCCAAACGTGCTGCTGAGGTCGTCCAGAACGTTGTTGAGCCGAACCTGCAGGTCGTTCAGCAGGTCGCTGGCCTCCGTGTCCATCTGGAGGAGAGAAACGTTCAAGTTCAAAAGGATGGAAAAGGTTTTAGAGAAAGAAAGAGGGAAATAAAACTGGAAAGGTTTGGGATTTTTACTGAGACTAAGAACCTGGAAGCTAAATTACTTCTAAAGCTGAATTATTACAAAACACCTGAGATTAGAGTCCGTTAAACACCTTGTTGGTGTAGTTTGCATTTCTATTCAGCCCATTTCTACTCATAATAACATGCATGTTACAGTTCACCTCCTGTAACACGCATGAACTCACCTGATGATCCTCACATGCATTTTCTCTCTATGTGGCAGAAAGTTGGGAGGTAAAACAAGACATTTTGGATGAAATGCCCCTTTTTGATACTCATTAAGTGGGAAATTGCATATTAAGGATTTAATCCAGGATATTCTGCTTGTGCCTACCTTCTCAAACGGTTCGTCCATCTTTGTGTTAGAAAATTGTTAGAGATATAAAAAAAACACAAACAGTGTCAAACTGTCCTGAAGAGGCGGAGGAGCTGTAGATAAATGATTTCTGGACTTTTTGGTTAAAATTAAGGTGATTTAATCCCAGATAACATGTTTAACCTCCTCATCCTTCTCAGTCTATCGCACATGATTTAGAAAAGGAACAAAATAAAGTGTTAAAATGAAAAAATACAGTTGAAGGTGAAGTGAAAGTGGCGCTTTAATGGGAAATAAGGGAAAATGCTGCTAATCTAAAGAGGAAATCCTCACAGATGAGAATAAAACCAGACAACAAAACTCCACCATGTTGGATGTTTTAGTTTCAGTTTGGGGAAAATCTTTGGAAATGACTTTGGATTTGGAGAATGAAGGATGTTAAAAACCACTTTCAACTGCAACAAACCTCTGCCTCCATCTCCTCCCCTTCCTCTTTAACTTCCTCCTCTTCCTCACTTCCTTCAAACTAGGAGTTGCAGTAAAGAGGCAACACAGAGGTTTTGTCTCGTTGCTTCCATTCAGATAAATGTGCAGTGGTTTTTTTAAAGTTATTGTTAAGGCGTATGCAGTCATGTTTTACATGTTTGCATATGCAGTGGACTTGCCTGCCATGCTAGCGCGCTGTTCTTCAGCTAGAAAGCAGAGAAAAGGGAAAGAATGTCTTTCTCCAGCCACAATTACAAAAACTGACTTTATAATGGGTCAAAACGTGGATACTATCAGAGAAACACAAAATATTACCATTTATTTTTGGTCTGGTTTATTGTTCAAATACATTTGGACACTTAAAATAAGACAAAACTAATTTACAAGTAACTTTTTAGAAAGATATATGAGCTTGGAGGGAGATTTTTCACAGTTTGAGACGCATTAAGTCTTAGAATATTCTTCCTAATAAGGAAAACCTGCAGATTTGTCTGCACAAAAACTTCTGAATTTCATATTAAAATGTTAATTTGACACAGTAATTTGTATTTTCCAAGGCAGCCTTAATTTTCTTTTGTATGATTTCAACATGGTGCATTTCCTAACAATCACTTCCTGGATTTTCTCATTAGGGGTTAACCTAATACCCTTCCCATTGTGCACTGGCACAGAGGCAGCAGGAGATAAAAACAAGACAGCAACTTCAACAACCAAATCCAGGAGATAAAAGCAGAGAGGAATCTGATCTCCTTCTCTTTCATTGAAAGTATTGTGAATTGTAACATTGGTTCAATAGCAATAACTGACCAGAGTCCCATAGATCTTGTCCTACAATTAGGATCTCATTATGAAAAGGTTAACAGATGGAGGATGAATACCAGTTCACTAAATTACATTGACCTATGCAAACAAACTTAACAGAAATAATTACTGAATACTTTATAAACAATAATAATATTGCAGATCAAAACTCAATTTGGGTTCAAAGCTTACATTAGGAGAATACTGATGCAGCACTGTTCCTGGGTCAAAAGACAAGTTTATGAAAATATAACACTGTACGAAAATGAGATAAAGAAATTGGAGAGGGAATATTTAAAAAAATCTTAACACACTTATCTTTAAAAAAAATTAGTCAGAGCTAAATATGAGCTAAATACAATATTTAAAAAAAATCAAGTGTACTTACTTTTCAAAATCAAATAAGTCGATAAAGCTGATAAATTATTACCCAGCCAATTAAAGGCCAAACAAGCAGCACATCAAATTAGTGCAATAAACAATGGGGCTGGGAGTTCAGTCATTGGTCAGAAATAGATTTCTAAAGTTTTCAAAGTTTTCTATAAGCATCTGTATTCTCAAGAAGGACAATTTGATCCAAAAATAGCTGGAGAGTTTTTTGTAAGATTAATCCTTCAGAAATTGTCAAAGACCATGCTACTTAACTAGAAAAACATTTAACTGTGGAAAAGATTGTTAAAACCATCAAAGTCTCATCCACTGGAAAACCCCCGGGCCTGGACGGTATTCCTAGTACGTTTGATAAAAAATGTGCATCAAACTGGGCACAGAAATATCAAAAACATTTAATTCAGCTATTGAATCTCATCAGCTCCCCACATCAATGAAGGAATTGTTAATTACTGTCATTCTGAGAAAAGGGAAAGAGCCTTTTGAATGCTCAAGGTACAGGCAGTAAGCTTATTGAGCTCCGATGCAACATTATTCACAAAAATATTATCATTGTGGATTAATAATGTCATAACGTCAATTATACACTCGGACCAAGCAGGCTTCATCAATGGCAGGATTTCCTCTGACACTGTAAGACGGCTGTTACATCTGATCTGGAAAGCCCAGCATTCAATTTTTCCTGTAGACGGCTGTAAACACCAGCTGTCGACAACACCAGCTATCGACACCAGTGTTTCCCAACCCTGGTCCTCAAGGCTCCCTGTCGTACAGGTTTTAGAGGTTTCCATGCTGTTTGCCTCTCGTGAGCCCATTCCTTCCCTAGACCAGACCCGAACCCTCACAGTCTCCACTTGTTCCATTATCAAACTCACTTTCACTTTAACTATCTCACCTGTGTTGTGATCTGCATGAGGGCCAGAAACATTGAACCCAACATGACAGCCGGGGCTCAGGGCATAACTTTTCATAAGTGAGATGGACATAATATTGTTTATATTGTGTAAATATATTACCATACTGCATTTATGTCCACCAGCAACATCCAGCTAATATAAGCTAAAACACTTGGTGTAGTACCTATGAAGACTAACTGAGATTTTGGAAATCTTAAAAAAAGTTTACATTATTTTGTAATATTTATTTTGAAGGTAGTGCTCTGGTGTCAGAAAATCTTAAACATCATAATAAATATATTATTATAATATGACATTTAAAAAACAAAATAATTTTGGATTATTTATCAAGTGACAGAGGAAAAAATTGGAAAAGGAAAAAAGTAAATATTTAGATTCACAAAAAATAATCTGATTGAATTGAACAAATTTCAACATTAATATTTTACAATATGTAATAATATTTTCTTTTTGAAGGAAGCAACAGCAAATTGCTGTGTTTAACTTTAATGGTGTCCAGAATTTGATACCAGGAAATAAAATCATGAAGCATTTTGTTCAAAGAAAAAAAGAAACATCAGCTGTTCATCATGTTTGATTCCATTTCAACAGTAATCTACAATTTCTGAAGATTAACCATCAAACAGGAGAGAGATGAAACTTTAAACTGAAATCAGAAGTGAACCAGTTCACTAAGTTCAGCTTTATCTCTGCTATTTTCACACACCAGAAACTAGCAGACACGTTCCTGAAGACAAAGTTCAAGTAAAAAACAAAACAAACTTATAGTTTGTTCAAACGATTCAAAGATTTGATGAAGACAATGTGAGTAATAAACTGAGGCCCAACAGAACCACAGGAGAACAACAGTGACCGGAACAGTTGAGTTTGTCCAACCTGTATTAAATACATGAAGTATAACTGCAGAAAATAAACAAAAGGATCATTTAACATTTGAATCCAAGACATATTTAAGAAATCATGAGCTGACAGAAACATAAAATGTCCAGTGATTGAAAAAAACTGCAGTAAATTAAAAGAATCTTTGACTGGAAACAGAAAAACTTGTGGATCCTGGAATAATGCTAGACTGAAAGAAAAGGAAGGGGCTGCACAGTGGCGCAGTGGGTAGCGCTGTTGCCTTGCAGCAAGAAGGTCCTGGGTTCGATTCCCGGCCCGGGGTCTTTCTGCACGGAGTTTGCATGTTCTCCCTGTGCATGGTGGGTTCTCTCCGGGTTCTCCGGCTTCCTCCCACAGTCCAAAAAACATGACTGTCAGGTTAATTGGCCTTCCCAAATTCTCCCTAGGTGTGTGTGTGTGTGTGTGGTTGTTTGTCCTGTTTGTCTCTCTGTGTTGCCCTGCGACAGACTGGCGACCTGTCCAGGTGACCCCGCCTCTCGCCCGGAACGCAGCTGGAGAGGCACCAGCAACTCCCGACCCCGTTAGGGAGAAGGGTGACGGACAATTGATGGATGGATGAAAGAAAAGGAAATCACTGAGATTTTGGAGGATCGTCTGTTTCAGGGTCGTTGATGTATCAGGATTTCCATCAGGGGAAATTAAACATGTTAGAATATTATATCCATTGCAATTATTAGAATATTTGAAATGTTGTGCACACAGAAATTATAATTTAATATTAAAATGAGACGTTTTCAGAGTTTTTTTTTATCAATATGATTCGGCTTTAAGGCAGAGTTGATAAAAAAATATTTTTAATGCAAATATTTAAATTTGAACAGGAAAAGAACAGAATGAGCAGCAAATGAACCAAATGCAGAAGAAAAATGTTTTTTATTTATGTTACGGTCACTGACCTCTAGGGGGCCCTCTTCCTAAGAGTCCTCTCTCTCTGTGTTTCCCAATGCACAGGTGAAATGTGTTGGAGCTCATTAGCCACCCCATAAAAGAGCTCCCTACAACTAGTGTTGGATCCCTTCTTGTTTGGGCTTTGACTGTATCTGAGACTTTGGGTGATTTTGGCTGTGAGCCTGTTTGTGTGTGTGTTAACCAAAACCTGTTTGTTTTTGTCTTCACAGTGGGAAGCGGTAGGGGTTCTCTGCCATTTGAGTTCAGCCATTTTTCTCCTGTTTTTGTTGGCTAGCCAGGGAGTTCAGGTTCTGTATTTTTCTTTGACCATTTACCAATAGAAAGCTCTTTTTTTTTAATTAGGAAGGGGGGGAATGTTTTGTTTGTTGTTTTGGCCTTGGAGACCCTGAAGTTAAATGTTTCCCTGTGTTCTGATTCTTGTTTTAGTTAATTTACCTGCACTGTAAATAAATTGTACACCTTTTGCTACAGACATCCACTGTTTCTTTTGTGTTACAACCGGCGCCGGATTTTACCCTTAGTGGTTTTGGGGGGGGGTTGTAACATAAGTGGGGGCTCGTCCGGGACTATTTTTGTTTGTGTATGGCGCAGTTTAGTTTGAAGGAGTTTTTAGATACTCCTACTGTTCAACAGTTTGATGTCTGTAGAAAGGATGATTTGTATGAAATTGCCTCGTATTTTGGTCTTTATGTCCCTAAGTCTTTGCTCAAACGTGAACTGAAGTCTCTTGTGTTTAGTGTCTTGGTTGAAAAAGGTGTGCTCTCAGGGGAAATGGAGCAAAAGGAGGCCACCTGTTCTGAATCTACTGATCAGCCTGAGGAGGAGGTGAAGACACCCCCTGTTATCAAGCCGGATGGAAAAAAACCACCAGCCTCTCTCCCACGGTTTGAGCCCTTCTCTGTGGAATCAAGTCCTAGTGTTGAGTCACGTCTAAAGGTACGTCTAGCTCGTCTAGAGCTTGAAGCTAAAGAACGAGAACGGAAAGATGAATTTGAATTCCAGCTTAACTGCCGGAGAATTGAAGCTGAAACTGCCATTAAATTGCGTCAGCTGGAGCTACAGTCTCATAAGCCAGCCGCTGTTCCCACTTCAGGTTCTGGTGACAAGGAAGACACCATTACGTCACCAGATAAGCCTCCCATCTTCTCCTTCATCATCCCTCTCTTCTGCTCCTCTTCCTCCCTAAGTGCAGCCAGCCTGGCCTCCTCTTCCTCTGCTAGAAACTGAAGGAAGATTTAATATTCAAATCTGACATGTTGAGAAAAATAGGAGCCGATAGAAACAGAAAATGATCAGATTGAGAAAAACTGATCAATATTTCAATGAAATCTGATGAATGAAAGGAAAAAATAAGAGAAACAACATCTTGATATTCAGTGTGAAGCTTTGACTGGAAACAAACAGAAAAACATGAGGATCCTGGAATAATCCTGGAATAATGGATACAGGAATAATCCCCTGGAATAATCCGGAATAATCCCAGCTTCCATCTTTAAAGGATGGAAGAAGAAAAAGTTTCCAAGGACTCAATCAGAATCGTTTCACCAAGAAATAGATTGTAGAGACTGAACTATCTGTTCAACAGTGAGAGAGTTTCTCTGACAGGAGGAAAAACTTTAGACTCTTTAGACTCAAATCAGCTCAGAAACACTGAAGAACCAGAACTGAACCACCAGACTCTAAATCCAGGAATCAGAGGTTCAGTGAATGTGGTGTTGAAGGTGTGGAGGAGGATCAGTGAGTCAGAGGAGACTCTGTAGAAGGACAGAATGCCAGCAGGACAGTCCACATACACTGCTACTCTGTTAGAGACAGAGGAGGAGGAGAGAGAGTTTTGTTATTGTGCCAGACAGAGTAACCATGACGATCAGAGCATCTCAGACTCCAGGAATGATCATTCCATCCAAACAAACAGTCTCTACTGTTCCTTTCCTCCTGATTCTTCTGTAACTCACTGATATATAAACATTCCTCTCCACTCGACCTCCCAGTAACAGCGACCAGTCAGACCAGTTCTACACAGCAGCTGATCCAGTAATCAAATCTGTCTGGATGATCAGGATATGACTGAAGCTCCTCCACATGTCACCTTCCTGTTGTCTTCAGACAGTTTGAGTTTTCTGCTCACTGTGTTTGTGTCGATGGTGAGTTGACAGGAATCTGATGGAGAGAACAAACACAATCCAGCTGCAGTTATTGATCATTTATTGACACTTTGACTCCTGAATGAGTGATGTGACAGTTTGAAGATGGTTGAATGTGAGCTGCTTTGTTGTCATGAATCAGATGAAAAACACACTTACATTTCCTCAGACCTGGAGTCAAGAATCGGGCCTCCAGCAGGCTCCACCCTGAAAGGAGGAGGGGGGGGTCAGACCATCAGTCTCTTTCAGCAGCAAACATGGACATTACATGTCTCTCAGACACACATTGTCCTCCACTGAGACAGGAACAGTCCAACATCTGGATTGCAAACTGCAGTGGATGTAGGAAGGACAGTTGGTGCTGCTGCAGCACAACTCATTTCTCCAAACACAGGAAAAGCTCCAACAGAGAGGAGAAAGGAAATCCCTCAGTAACAACCTGAAGAAACTCACTGAAGCCTAAAAGGACATCAGGAAACTAAGGAAACATTTCTGGAAGCTCAACCTGATTTAATAATCAGCATTAAAATACAATCTATAGGTTCCTAATCAATGAAGCCATAAGCTTGACGCTCTCCGTCTTTCACCTTCATCTCACTTGACAAAAAAAACAAAATGAAAAACAGACTGAATCCTCTTGATACGTTAAACTGTTTAGTTCAGAAATAAAAACAGTACAAAATGTTACATTCCTCACTAATAAAGAGTAAAAAGAGAGAAAAAGGTCAGAAACTGTGTGGCTCCACTCCAACAGCCCGACTCCCCGTCTTTAGCCAAACCCCAAATCTTCAACTGCAATGAAAGTTCAAACTTTATGGAAGTTATTTTTCTTTATTGTGCAATTTGCTCGTTAAATAATCCAGAGATTTATAGTCCAGTCCTGCATTTAGCCATTGGGATTTACTTGGTGCTTTATCAGAAATCCAGTTCAGTATCACATTTTCTTGCACAAAAAGTCAGCATTCTGTAAAGTTGATGCTGATATTCACCAATAATGCAGGTGTCAGTTAAACCAAGTAGAAAAATACAATGGATTGAATTGTGTGCAAACAGAGAAAATCTGATCTAATTCACATTTTATTAAACACCAAAAATGTTGACTTTTCCTCCAGGACCAGTAACAATGTGTCAGACTACCAGTATCTGTTTTACATTTTAGACATCGTGGCCAGAGGCTCACATTGAACTTAATGTGCGCACGGTGTAAAATGTTTAACTGTATGGCCTTAACCCGATTGCAAATACTTAAAGACTTTGCATTCTTCCAAGCCTCGTCCCGTCCCTCCGGATTGATTTCCCACTGCAATTCCCTTTCCCAGACTTCTTTTAAATGTGTTGTATTTGACAAGGGGTTCTCTTTCAGTAAGTTATAAAAGGTTTTAATTGAAACTTTTACCCCAGGGGAGAATAACTGTTTTTCACACACTGAGATTATTTGGTCTACATCGAGTTTTTTTCTGTATGAAATCTCTAATTTGTAAATAGTGAAAGAAATCCTGCCTCCCAATGTCACATCTATCCATTAGTTGAGAGAATGATAATAACGTGGCTCCTTCCATCAAGTCAGAAAGTGTCTGAATTCCCTTTATTGGCCACATTTTAAAGCCAGAGTCTATAGTGCCTGGTAGGAACATAGGATGATCACAGATTGGTGTAAGAGGTGATATAATGAGGAACCTGTCCTCAAGTTTTTGAACCATTTGCCAAAACCTCACAGTGTTAATAGTAATGGGATTACTGCACTACATTTTTATATTATTTTTTTTCTAAAATAGTAAATGTTTCAAAGGGAACCTGGACATAGAGCTTTCTATATCAAGCCACAGAGAGGCAGGACCCCTTATCCAATCAGCAGCATGTTGCACTGATCTGATACTTTGGTATGTCTGGGAGATCAAGGCCTCCACTTGTGGATGGGAGACACAATGTAGACATTTTTAAGCCTGGTTTCCTTCCCGCCCATATGGAAGAACTTAGCCACCCATTTAGAGTCTTAATTGTCTTACGGAGAAAAAGAACTGGAATCATTTGTATGGGGTATAAAAGTCTGGGCAGGACATTCATTTTTAGGAGAGACACGCGGCCCAACCAAGAGAGAGGCAGAGTTTCCATCTTTCAAGGTCCAGCCGAATACGTTGAGATAAGGGAGTGAAACTGACCTGATATATTTAGTCGAATGAGGGGGTAATTTTTATCCCCAGGTATGTAAATCCTTCTGGGGACCAAGTGAAAGGAAATGGAGCAGGTATAGATGGTTGATGTTTTAATATGCCTAGTGGCAAAACCTCTGATTTGTTAAAAAACCTGAGAGACTTGCTCAGCCTTCTTCAATTTAGATTCCAGAATGAATCTTTGTTCTGCTCGCCTGCGTCTTTCACCATTTGTAAAAGTAGTGATGAGGCCTCTGCAATAAGCTTTGGAGGTGTCCCACAGTAATGATGGATCATCAGTGGATGCTGCATTGACTGAAAGAAAATGTTTGAATTCCTCTGCAAAATAGGTTTTAAATGTTCCATCATATAAAATAGAGGAGTCAAAGTACCACCGTCTTGTTCGACTGGCCACAGTTCCACTGTTACATTTAATGTACACAGGCGCATGGTCTGATATTATTATGCTGCCGATTGAGCTAAGAATGACTGATGGTAGAAACTGCCTGGGAACAAAAACAGAATCAATTCTTGTACAACAAGAATGTACTTTAGAGAAAAACGTGAATTGCTGATCTGCTATATGTTGCGTCCTCCACACATCTACAAATGCCAACTCCTCACAGAGTCCAGACCATTTTGGCTTGAGACGAGATACGACATTTACCAGCTGGGGATTTATCCACCAAGGGGGGAGATGACGATTAAAATCTCCGCCCACAATTGTATTCTTAATGTTCAGATCCACCAGTTTTATAAAAGCAGACATTAGAAATGTACCTGGCTGACCAGGGGAAGTATACATTCATAAAGGCAATCTCCTCCCCAAACAGAAAACCTTTCACAATAATATATCTCCCACCAGTGTCTTTTTATGCTATCTATACATTTAAATGGTACATTTTTCCGGATCAGAATGATAACACCTCTACTTCTAGATGTAAAGGAGGAAAAAAAGGCCTGATTAAAAGCACCTTGTTGTAATTTTGCATGTTCTTTAGCATCCATATGGGTTTCTTGTAAAAAAAGCTACTTGAACTTGTTCCCTTTCAAGATATGTTAAGACCTTTCTCCGTTTAAGAGGTGTATGAATGCCATTAACATCCCATGTACAAATATTAAGTACTGACATAATAGCATTTAGTTACACATAAAAGGCTCATGGATTCTGACATAGTTTCTTTCTTTGGTGTGCTGAAGTCCAACATTGTTTTCTGTTTTTTCTCCCTTCTCTATAATCTCCAAAAGAGCTGGAATAACATATAACAAGCAGTAGAACTAACTAACTGCCAACAAACATGGCCTAACATTGGCAACACAGATTCACTATTTCTCCTCCAAACGGTGAAGTGCAAGTGTTCAGGTTTTCTGGCAGCAAACAGTCACTTGTTTAGCTAAATCAAAAGCAACAAAGAAAGAAAAAGAAAGGAGGCTGGCGCTTGGATAATATGACCCATTATTGACCTATTTTACTAAAAGTAACATATGAGACAAGCATAATGTCTCTGCATGGGAATCCTATTCATCACAATCCTTTGAGTTCACATAGGCATATTAAACAGCAAAGGGAAGAAGTACCTATGTGTCCCGTGGCGCTGACAGCAGGGCTTGTTCAAGCTTTTCCAGGTATCGTTCAGCTTCAGCTGGATCCTGATTCCCCCTCATAGTTCCGCGGTGAGTGACTTTAAGCCGGGCGGGGTAAAGGAGCCTGTAGTTGGGTTTTCAGACGCTTCTTAAGGCCATCAAAGCTTTTACGCTTCTGTGCAACAGCCGCTGAGATCCTGGAAGATCATCACGGAGGCTCCGTCGTGCTCCAGGGGCCCATTCTGGCCCTTTTCCCAAGACGCGCATGATCCTCTCCTTGTCGCGGTAGTTGTGCAGCCTGACCAGGACTGGACGTGGCCTTTGGTCAGCGGCGGGAACTGGACCTCCGGGGAACTGGACCTCCGGGGAACTGGACCTCCGGGAACTGGACCTCCGGGGAACTGGACCTCCGGGAACTGGACCTCCGGTGCGGTGAGCTCTGTCCACTTTCAGCTTCCCGGTTCGGATGTTTAACACTTTTGGGATCCACAAAGAATAAAGCGGGTCATTCCCTTCCGCGTGTTCCGCAGACTCTCTGAGCCCAATTATGTTTCGTCTCCTGCCTGTTTTCCATGTCGTCCACATGATCCGTGATCTTCCACCTGTTTCTCCAGGGACTTCAGCTTGTTGACGATAGGAGCCGTTTCGTCTTCCAGAGTGGAGAAACGGGATTCTGTCTCTGTGATTCGCTTCTCGTGTTCTTGAAGCTGCTCACGGTAATCAGGCATAAATCTGGAGATGGGATCAAGCTGGCTCCTTAATTTGTCTTCAGAAACTTTTGTAAGGTTTTCGGTCACCGGATGAATCACCTCCTGAAGAGCCGGATCCATTCTCTCTCTCAGAGTCGCTAACCTTTCCGCTAGCCAAACCACCGCTAGCTTCATTAGCTTCTCCGCTCGGTTCCTTTGTCGTCTCCGTCACGGTGTTTTTCCTTCGTGGCATGTTCTCAGACGGCCTTAAAAAATAATCACTAATACTCATTGCAAACTTAGCCAACGAAGAGAGACTGTCTTGTTGCTGTTTGCAGGGTATAAACTGGAGAAATAAGTAAGATAGCGCCAGCGCCCCCTCGTCCCGACTGTCCTTCAAGCCGCCATTTCCCAGGGTCTTAATAAAGTCTGTGGCAGCTTCGGGTCGGAAAACCTGCACACATCTCCATCTGGTACCGTGATTCTTAACTCAGCAGGGCAGAACAGACCAAACTTAATGCCAGGGGCCCGACTGTAGGAGGCGTTTGGCATTCCCACATTGTGGCGTTTCTTGGCCACTGATGACGTAAAGAAAGATAAAAAATGTTCCTGCCCTGATAGAGAGAGGTGCAGCAGCTCCTGCCCGGCGCAGAATCACTTCCTTCACATGAAAGTAATGCACTCTGATGGTAACTGGTCGAGGTGGAGCTCCTTCTTTAGGTTTTTCCCTGCTAGATCTGTGAGCCCGGTCCAGAAGCGGCACATCCTCCAATCCCAAAAGGTCTCGCAGAAGCTGTGAGAGAAATTCTCTAGAACTGGGCAGTTCCAGTCCTTCAGCCGGCCCGATGAGACGGATATTATTACGCCTTGACCTTCCCTCCAGATCCTCACATTTAGCCTGTAGATGTTTAACTTCCTCTGCTAGAACAGAAACAGAGGTCTGCAGGGGAGGTCAGATCATCACTGCAAGAGGAAGCAGAGATCTTTGATGGAGGCTCCTGAGTTTCAACAAGAGTCTGGATGGAGTTTATATTAGCTTTGAGCTCAGCCTTCACGGATCTAATTTCTGACCTCAGTGTGAGAGTAAGAGCGTCCCATCCTCGGGGTCAAAGGTACCACAAATGTCTCGCCGCCCGACTCCGAGAGCTCGCCGCCCGACCCCGGAGCTCGCGCGCCCGACCCGGAGCTCGTCGCCCGACCCGGAGCTCGTCTCAGCAACGCAATGCGTCTCTGACGGGATCCCTATCCTCCCTCTTGTCCATTTTACAAGAGTCTCTGTACTTTAAAACATAAAATGGTCCCAAACAGTGCAGAAGAAAGTTAGGCGTACAAACGATGATGTCACAGTTCAGCAACACGAGCGCAACCAATAATTAGCTTTAGCTCAATGGACCATCCAAGGATGGAAACCACTCTGTTCTGCTGACCCGAGCCCGCAGTGACATCAGTCTTAGTGCCACCATGCAGGGGACAAGGGATCAACCCAAAAGGGACAAACCAGTCCGTTTGCCACAATCGAGCCTCATGGGAACCATATTCTAATTTATTGATATGACTGTAGATGTAAATATGAGATTATTGACATTAATCCAGTAACAGGATGTGGAGGAGTTTAACGTTACTGGGACATTCATGGCAGGAGACGCTGCGCTCCATGCGCCCCGACCGCAGTAATCAATGTTACTGCCAGTTCAGCTGCTTACAACATTTCATTGTTTTATTTATTGCAGTCGATTTAAACTAGAAGCTGGTAAGATTACATAAAACTCTCTAACCTAAATCAGTTTCACATCCAGAACTCAGACAGCGTTTAGCAGCTTAACTTGCCTCCAGATGTTTTTCAGATTTGATGGTGAATTTTTGAAAGTTAGCAGTTCATGATATCAGGGAGGCAAAGGCACCAGAATCATTGATTACTTTCAAACTAACCAACAAATCAAAAAGCTCAAAGCGACTTGGATGTAACTTGTAGCATAACGTTTATAGAAATGGAGTGAAGTAGAAAGTACAGATTCTGTAAAATGTAGTGGAGTAAAAGTTCCCAGGATTAAATCTACTTACGAACAGAAACATGAAAAAATGTCCTTAAGTTCAGGAACAAAGTTCTTGTCCCAACAACAGGATCAGGTGAAGGACCTCTGCAGTCCCATGATGCTTCCTCTCCCTCTTCTAAACCATCTGATGGGCTGATATCATCCCTCTACTTTATCAATAAAATCTGATTCTTTCTCTTATTACGATTCCATTATTGATCCTAAATGTGACGTCAGAGCTGTGGATCTGGAATCTGATTGGTCGGATGGATATTTCCCTGGTTTTCCAACATGAAGGGTCTCTGCCTTTTTCCAACACGTTGGGAATTTTTCCCAAACTTTATTGAACATTCCCAAAAGCTTCCCAACTACTGAAAACCTGAACACATTAGTCTTTTCTTGGATCTGTCTAAAAGGTTTTATTATTGTTTTTTAATTTCTACCAGTCAACAGAGCACAATTCTACTTTTTCACCATCATTCACTGCAATTCTTCATTTCCTCTGGAAAACAAGGGATTTCCATTCTCTCCTGATTCCTTTTCCCCCGGAGATCAAACTACTAAATGGATGAAACTGTTAAAATTCTCACTTTCTTTCTTTGCCTCATGAATTGTTTTCTTCACTTTTTATGTATTTTATATTTTATTAAATCCTGAAAGTTGTGAGTTTTGTTTAAAATCTAAAGTTCTTTATTTTTCTCTCCCAGAACTTTAAACATCCATCTGACCAACATGGAGTTACTTTTCTTCTCATCTTTGCTTCTTGGGGCTGATTGGTCTGGAGCTCCATCAAATATTGTTTTAAAGTCTTTCTGCCATCAGTAGATCATCATGGAAATCTAACTGAACTTCTGTTATTAATTTAGTCAGAGTCCCTATTAAACTATTAAACCATCCCACTCTTTAATTTTCCTTGTGAGCCGTTCTTAGTCTGGAGAATATTCCAGAAAACTGGGTGATGATCTCTGCCTCCAGATGAGGCGTCTAAATATTTAATTATCAAATTAAACATTCAGCTTCAAACTAAATGTTTCCCAGCAGACTGACTAAAGACATTTCTCCCTCTTCCTCCTCTATCAGACCTTCTCTGCTCCTGCAGCAGGTTCCTCCATACCTGAGAGCTTCCAGTCTCCAGTGTGGATCCTTCAGTCCAGCCGACAGCAGCTTCACTCCTGAGTCTCCTGGATGATTGTAGCTCAGGTCCAACTCTTTCAGATGGGAGGGGTTGGAGGTCAGAGCTGAGGCCAGAGAAGCACAGCCTTCCTCTGAGACCAAACAGCCTGATAAGCTGCAGACACACAATTCATCACATGATGAGAAAATGAGAACATTGAGGTAGAAACCCAAGGTCTGAACTGATGGATGGATGGATGGATGGATGGATGGATGGATGGATGGATGGATGGATGGATGGATGGATGGATGGATGGATGGATGGATGGATGGATGGATGGATGGATGGATGGATGGATGGATGGATGGATGGATGGATGGATGGATGGATGGATGGATCTGTAATTATGTTTCTTTTTGCACCTTAGATGCAGCAATTTGTCAAGAGCCCAGAGTTACCTGAGAGTTTCCAGGTTGCAGTTTGGACTCTTCAGTCCAGCAGAGAGAAGCTTCACTCCTGAATCCTGCAGGTTGTTGTTACTCAGGTCCAGTTCTCTGAGACTGGAGGACTGGGAGCTGAGAACTGAGGACAGAGCTTCACAGCTTCTCTCTGAGAGGTTACAGCCACTCAGTCTGAGGAGACAGGGAGGAAAATCTGTTATTAAACAATTCATCAAAATGTATGTCTTTTTTTCCAGTCAACAATGTTCCTCTTTACTGATTTAAGGGACTGTTTTATATATAATTATGTTGCCTTTTGTTGTGAACTGGTTCAGTCTATATTTGGGCCTCCAGCCATGAAGGACTGAACTAAAGGCAACAAGGAGGCTGGCAAGAGAAATATTAAATTCCTCTATGAACTAAATGAATCCATGTCAGTTTTAACAGAAAGAGTCCAATGAAGCCTGAGAATCAAGGCTGGGCTGAAGATCAGCATCAGGCTCAGTTTGAGGATCAGCATCAGAGCTGGTTTGAGGGAAAACAGCAGCTTGAATCAAAGCAGAGCAAATCTCCAGTTTCATCTTTACATGTTTTAACTGTTGGATACAGAGATGGAAAACTGAGCAGCAACTGGCAAAAACTATTTTTGGACAAAAATTAAACAAAATAATGTTGGAAAAATAAAAAAAATAGAAACAAAATGCTCCTAAAACAATCCAAAAACAAGCACTAGCCAACATTAAATATGGGGAAATTTAACCCAGTATTTAAATTAAAGAGTTCTGAAAACACCAACCTGACACTAAAGGTCACTAAACACATGGAAAACACACTTTCAGAATCACCACAATTAAAATTGCATTCATAAATATCACAGCATTGAATGAACCTCCAAATATGTTTTAAATATTTTGTTGCAATAGGATGGGCCACCAATATGTTACCTTCCTCATGTCATCACACAGAACTCACTAAATACAAAGTCCAGACCAGATGATGTTTTTAACAAAGAGGTTTTATTAAAGCCCAATCTGGACAGAACTTGGTTCTGGCCTCTTGTTAAAAATAAAGAGACGAACAAATAATGCAGCAGTTGGCCATCGGATTCAGGCTGTGGGGCTCAAACTGATTCTAATCTAATGTTCACAATAGTTATCTATTCTTTAATCTCTATTTATTCTTTCTACTGCTGTACTTAAATTCAAATAAAAAAAGCAGCTTATTGATCCCCAAAAGGGAAATAAAATCTTCTTGTGACTCATATTAATTCAAATTCTTCAAAAGGTTATTTTAGATATTGACTGTTTGATGATCTGAATAACAGTAAATTTTAAGAAGGTCCTGACTTTATATTATTGTTTCTCTGAATATAGATGATTATTTTAACATGTTGCTCAACCTCTTCCTATTACTGAAACATTTCGACTTATTCTAGAACCTACAATCGATCTCAGCCATATTTCTTCAATGCCAATAATATCTGAAAATGTAATTTATCTGAACAGGGTTGAGAACATTTTACCTGAGAGTTTCCAGGTTGCAGTTTGGACTCTTCAGTCCAGCAGAGAGAAGCTTCACTCCTGAATCCTGCAGGTTGTTGTTACTCAGGTCCAGTTCTCTGAGACTGGAGGACTGGGAGCTGAGAACTGAGGACAGAGCTTCACAGCTTCTCTCTGAGAGGTTACAGACACTCAGTCTGAGGAGACAGGGAGGAAAATATGTTATTAAACAATTCATCAAAATGTTTGTCTTTTTTCCAGTCAACAATGTTCCTCTTTACTGATTTAATGGACTGTTTTATATATAATTATGTTGCCTTTTGTTGTGAACTGGTTCAGTCTATATTTGGGCCTCCAGCCATGAAGGACTGAACTAAAGGCAACAAGGAGGCTGGCAAGAGAAATATTAAATTCCTCTATGAACTAAATGAATCCATGTCAGTTTTAACAGAAAGAGTCCAATGAAGCCTGAGAATCAAGGCTGGGCTGAAGATCAGCATCAGGCTCAGTTTGAGGATCAGCATCAGAGCTGGTTTGAGGGAAAACAGCAGCTTGAATCAAAGCAGAGCAAATCTCCAGTTTCATCTTTACATGTTTTAACTGTTGGATACAGAGATGGAAAACTGAGCAGCAACTGACAAAAACTATTTTTGAACAAGATCAAATTACTCAATAAAGGGAGTGAAAAATATCTGTGTGTGTAAAACTGGATTTGTAAACCTGAACAATAAAATAAATCTTGTTTGCACAAGTCACCTGGTTCACACACACAAAACGTCATTTACACACAGATCCGGTTCTGAGAGCACGAGTATTTCTGAGACTCTCTTCAGCTTCAGCAGATCCCAGATTTGTGTGTAGATGGTGCGTTTACATGCTAGTAGAAAGCTGGGTCATCTGAGTTTCACTCTGAGTCCAGTGTTTTTATCCTCTGAACCAGATGTGCTCAAGTCCAGTCCTGTCCTGCTGCCATCCTGCAGCTTTTAGAAGCTTTCTTACTCCAACAGACCAGGATCAGCTCTGAACAGGTCTAGTCACGAGTCATTCATCTGATTCAGGTGTTTCCAGGACTGGACTTGAGCAGCTCTGCTCTAAACGTTTCACTGTGCTTTGTGGCAAATACCTTAGTTCAGTGGAAAACAGTAAATCTCAGCACTTCCTTATAATATCCCAAATTATTTATAGACATATTGTGCATTTTTGAGTGGTGCAGGCAAGGATGTAACTTTGTGTTGCAGGTTGGTGGGATTAAGAGGAGAAGGGGTCAGAGGGTGAGGGGGTCAGAGGGTGAAGGGGGTCAGAGGGTGAGGGGGTCAGAGGGTGAGGGGGTCAGAGGGTGAGGGGGGTTGAGCTGCAGATGGACCTACAGTCACTGGACGACTTTTTCTTTAGTGCTAAGAATAAAGCCAAAACTTACATGTCAATGCCAGACACTCTTATTCAATAAATTAGGATAAACGTCCTTCTGTCATGAGGTGGTGGTGAGTGAGGTGGTGATGCAGGCGCTGGAGACCCAAGTAAGGTGAATAATGAATATTTAATAACAAAAACAGTCCAAAAACAGTCAACAGAGTGGTCTGCGGGCCAGGCAGCACGGCTGAGTGGAAGCCAGGACTCACACCGGTAGCAACTGGTCTTAACGGCAGAAACAAACGACGGCAGTGACAGAGACCTACAATACGACATCAGTACGACAAGAACCCGACGAGGAACAAAGGACACAGGAGGGATTAAAGACACTGAGGGTAATCAGGGGAACAAGACACACCTGGGAACAATCAAGGGGAAGACAGGACAACGAGGAACTCAGGACACAGAAAACTCAAATAAACACAACAGAAACACGGAACATGACACCTGATCAGGATTATCAGATTAACTGTAGCTTTTTAGAAAATAATCCTTTAGGATTATTTTTAGGATTATACTACAAAATATAAATATGTTAAAACATATGTAATATAATTAATCTTTATAACTGATAATTTGCTGAATTTTTACTATTAAAAACAGTTTCATCGTTAAAAACAGTTTCATCTTCAGTCATATTTTGTGTGAAGAATTATCACAGTTTCCTTTTATTGTCTGATTTTATCAAGTGCTGAAAACATCAACAACATGATGAGTATTTTAAATTGCTATAGGAGAAAACAGTGGGTTGAAAATGCAATCCAATAGTTTATGAATGCAATGGTTGTAATCTAAATATTTAATTATCAAATTAAACATTCAGCTTCAAACTAAATGTTTCCCAGCAGACTGACTAAAGACATTTCTCCCTCTTCCTCCTCTATCAGACCTTCTCTGCTCCTGCAGCAGGTTCCTCCATACCTGAGAGCTTCCAGTCTCCAGTGTGGATCCTTCAGTCCAGCCGACAGCAGCTTCACTCCTGAGTCTCCTGGATGATTGTAGCTCAGGTCCAACTCTTTCAGATGGGAGGGGTTGGAGGTCAGAGCTGAGGCCAGAGAAGCACAGCCTTCCTCTGAGACCAAACAGCCTGATAAGCTGCAGACACACAATTCATCACATGATGAGAAAATGAGAACATTGAGGTAAGACCAAGGTCTGAACTGGTCATTTTAATGTGAGAAAAACTTCAATAAAATGCGCTTAACTTGTCGATAAGATGAAGGAATAAAAATGCTCTAATTTTGTTTCTCTCAGTGATAAAAATCAGCATTTGTCATTTATAGAACGGATCAGATTTACCAGCAACAAGTTTAAGGTAAATGGAAGAATCGGATATTCAAAATAATAGGAGACTGTAGAGTAAGGACACATTTAGAACAGCGGAATAATAATTCTCTGCATTTAATAAAAACAGCATAATCAGTTTAACAGATGTGCAGCTTAGTAAAGAAATCTATAATCATGTATAAGAATGGAGAATCTGCAATGATGCTCATTTATGGACCTCGGATGCAGCAACCAGTCAACTATCCAGAGTTCCACTATCAATGGAAACCTGACCACCGCCTTTCTAAATACGTCTCTTCTTGGTCCTTTCAGCCTGGAGTAAATGAAAACCACCAACGTTTATGTGTAGAGACTTGTTAGCCACATGTTAGTGATATGATGCCACTTGTTGCAGATCCTGTTGCTGGTATTCACTGAGTTCCTGAGAGGAACCCATTTTTTCACAATAGTTTGTAAAAACAGTCTGCAGGTCGAGAAGCCATGGAAGTTATTGGAACATCTGATTCTGATCATCTGAATGGCTGGTCAAATACTTCTGGCAGTATAGTTTATCTCTGCTAGGAGCTAGTGGACAGAAATCTGGTTTCACTCAGGATTGAGAACATTTTACCTGAGAGTTTCCAGGTTGCAGTTTGGACTCTTCAGTCCAGCAGAGAGAAGCTTCACTCCTGAATCCTGCAGGTTGTTGTTACTCAGGTCCAGTTCTCTGAGACTGGAGGACTGGGAGCTGAGAACTGAGGACAGAGCTTCACAGCTTCTCTCTGAGAGGTTACAGACACTCAGTCTGAGGAGACAGGGAGGAAAATATGTTATATAAACAAGTCATAAAAATGTTTGTTCTTTCAAATCAACAATGTTTTTTTTGGACGGAGAAGCATGTATCTTATTTTACACATATTTATGATGCCTTTTGTTGTGAAATGGTTTATTCTATAGTTTGTCCTCCATCCTTAAAGTTTAGAACTACAGGCAACAAGGAGGCTGGAAAGAGAATTATAAAATTCCACAATTAAAATTAATACAATTTAAATTTTAACATAAAGAGGATGAGTTTTGCTGCTTTAATATGTAAGACTAAGTCTGCTGCTGAAGGGAGTCTGTGTCTCCTTCGCACATCAACCCCAGTGAGAAACTTTGAGGAGACAATGCAACAATATATAAGCTGAAACATTAACATATAATTTACCTCATCATTAGTATATTTCTATCAATAATAAATGCATAACAGTCTGTGTCCTTACAGAGCTTTGTTGGAGGCTTTAACCACTGGCAGCAGCCTCAGAAGAACCTCCTCTGAAGCAGAGTATTTCTTCAGGTCAAACACATCCAGATCTTTTCCTGATGACACTAAGATGAAACCCAGAGCTGACCACTGAGCAGGAGACAGTTTATCTGTGGAGAGACTTCCTGAACTCAGAGACTGTTGGATCTCCTCCACTAGAGAACGATCATTCAGTTCATTCAGACAGTGGAACAGATTGATGCTTTTCTCTGCAGACACATTCTCATTGATCTTCTTCTTGATGTACTGAACTGTTTTCTGATTGGTCTGTGAGCTACTTCCTGTCTTTGTCAGCAGACCTTGTAGGAGTCTCTGATTGGTCTGCAGTGAAAGTCCCAGGAGGAAGCGGAGGAACAAGTCCAGGTGTCCATTTGGACTCTGTAAGGCCTGGTCAACAGCTCTCTGATGGAGAGACTTTAGGTCAGATTTATTAAGTAATGAAGATGTATTAGATGTTTGTGTTTCTTCCATCAGGTTGACCCCAGAGTTGATGAAGGTCAGATGAACATGAAGAGCAGCCAGAAACTCCTGAACACTCAGATGGACGAAGCAGAACACCTTGTCCTGGTACAGACCTCTCTCCTCTTTAAAGATCTGTGTGAACACTCCTGAGTACACTGAGGCTGCTCTGATATCGATGCCACACTCTGTCAGGTCTGATTCATAGAAGATCAGGTTTCCTTTCTGCAGCTGATCAAAAGCCAGTTTTCCCAGAGACTCAATCATCTTCCTGCTCTCTGGACTCCAGTGTGGATCTGTTTCAGCTCCTCCATCATACTTGACCTTCTTCACTTTGGTCTGAACCACCAGGAAGTGGATGTACATCTCAGTCAGGGTTCTGGGCAGCTCTCCTCCCTCTCTGGTCTCCAACACATCCTCCAGAACTGTAGCAGTGATCCAGCAGAAGACTGGGATGTGGCACATGATGTGGAGGCTTCGTGATGTCTTCATGTGGGAGATGATCCTGCTGGCCTGTTTCTCATCTCTGAATCTCTTCCTGAAGTACTCCTCCTTCTGAGGGTCATTGAACCCTCTGACCTCTGTCACCATGCCAACACACTGAGGAGGGATCTGATTGGCTGCTGCAGGTCGTGTGGTTATCCAGAGGAGAGCAGAGGGAAGCAGTTTCCCCCTGATGAGGTTTGTCAGCAGAACATCCACTGAGGTGGACTCTGTAGCATCAGTCAGGATCTCCTTGTTGTGGAAGTCCAGTGGAAGTCGACTCTCATCCAGGCCATCAAAGATGAACAGAACCTGGAAGTGTTCAAAGCTGCAGATTTCTTTGGTTTCACTAAAGAAATGATGAACAAGTTCCACCAAGCTGAACTTTTTCTCTTTCAGCACATTCAGCTCTCTGAACGTGAATGGAAATATGAACTGGATGTTCTGGTGGGCTTTGTCTTCAGCCCAGTCCAGAGTGAACTTCTGTGTTAGGACTGTTTTCCCAATGCCAGCCACTCCCTTTGTCATCACTGTTCTGATTGGTTGATCTCTTCCAGGTGGGACTTTAAAGATGTCTTCTTGTCTGACTGTTGTTTCTGGTCTGTGTGGTTTCCTGGATGCTGTTTCAATCTGTCTGACCTCATGTTCATCATTGACCTCTCCAGTCCCTCCCTCTGTGATGTAGAGCTCTGTGTAGATCTGGTTCAGAAGGGTTGGACTTCCTGCTTTAGCAATCCCCTCAAACACAGACTGGAACTTCTTCTTCAGACCAGATTTAAGTTTATGTTGACAAACTGGAGCAAAATGTCCTAAATTAACACAATAACAAAAATCAGATATGAAAGAAAATCATCTTTTGAATTTGATTACATCACTTCAGCAAATGTGTAATTTATCTATCATTTCAAATCTCTGAAAAATCCTCTTACTGTCTGCAGGGTCAGCCAGCTTTTCCTTTAATTGTGATCTTCATCACTGCCTCTCTGCTGCTCCTCCTCTGCTCTTCATCATCACCTTCCAACACCTCATCATCTCTCTGACTCTCTGAATGTTCTGGGTAATCTGGACTCAGAACTTTCTGGATCTTCTTCAGTTCTTTCTTCACAAAAGTGACAATGTTGTCCTCCAGCAGCTGGAACAGAATAATAGATGAAGGAAACATCAGAGTGAAATCATGGAGCCAAACACCAGATGGATGTTGGACAGACTGACAGTCCTCTGGTCTACAAAGTGCAGCATGAAGGTGACTTTGAACAGAACCTGGAAAAGTAGTTGTTGTTCATATACAGACCATAAATAGGGAGTCCAGCTGTGTTTGATGCTGCTGGGCAGATGGACCCCTGGGAACCTCTGAGCTCTGCTGGTCCACTCTGTGGAGGAACCAGGAACAATTAGGAAAATATTTATCCAGCAGTATTCACAGAGGAAATCACCTGGAGTTTCACATTAAAAGTCCTTATACAGAAAACAGAGCATCACATGAACACAATTCAAAGTTAAAGAGGAAAATGATCTACACTGATGAATACCAGTAACACCAGAATAATCCAGTAGCCATTTTAAAAAGTTGATTTTGAACTTGGATTTCAAACAGTCCAAACTGTCAGCAGATCTGATGCTGGTGGAGACAGTTTCCCAGAGCTTGGGGACAGTGGAAGTGAAGCTCTGTCCACACAGGTCTTCAGGACAGTGTGGGACATCCATCAGGTTCTGATGACTAGATCTGAGGTGATGTGGACATGATTTCAGCTATTTGGTTGGGGATTTAAAATGGATCCTGTGGATCCCTGGAAGCCAGTGAGCTCACATTGTATCTGTCCTCACAGAGACAATCAGAAGGTAAAGGTCCATGAAGTGATATCTGGATGTGAGCAGTAACCAGGTGATCTAAGTAGTTGTAAAGATTTAATGTTCCTGCTGATCCCATTAAGAACCAGCAGAACCTCTGATGGTCCACATCAGCTCAGTTTGGTTGAGTTCCAGCAGATCTCACCAACCACATCATGAAGCTTTCCTTCCCTGCTGAACTGCTCTCACAATGCACACAGGAACCAAGTCCTGATGGACCAGAATGGCTTTACCAGGTATTTCCCAGTGGAAATGTGATCCACTGTTAGTCTGACATGGAGCCAGGAAGCAACAGAACATCATCATCAACATCCAGAGATAAAGATATGAAGGTGTTTTCATGAGAACAGAGCAGCTGATTTCTGTAGATAATGGATCAAACCTCTGTAAATATAACTGGAAACATCTGAGTTCTTACTGGTTCAGTTTCCATAGTTACAGCAATTAGATACAGCTCACCTCTCTGATGATGGAGGTCCAGGAGATTTAAAGTCAAAAGGACGATCCATTGACCCATCACTTTTAAAGGAGACACAGCTGGGTTCTGGTTCTGGTTCTGGTTTGAATTTCTTATGGATCCTGAAAGAAAAACTCTCATTAGAAACTTTCTGTTGTTTGCTTTCAAGATAATAATTATGTGACTGTAAAATAAAAAACAGAACCAGACAGATCATCAACCTGATGTTCTAAATGATTCCTATCAGAACCGGTCCAATTCTCCAACATGCTCCTGATCATTGATCCTCCTGAATAATGTCCAGCCTTCTTTAAAGAGCAGAAAGATTTGTTTCTGAGACCAACATGTTGGTTTGAAATGACTGAGAGAACAGTTTGGTGATCTTAGTGTTGAGCTCTGACATGGAGCAGAACCAGGAATCATTTCCACTCTGACCATCCAAGGAGGATCTGATGGAGCTTCAATCAGAACCAGATGGTCCATTAGAGACACTGAAGCCCACTGCTCAATCAGATCCACTAAATATTTAGTTTAATCTGTGAAATAACAGAAGAGAAATAAAATTCACTTCTGTCTATTTGTTCTTGTGTTAATATTAATATCAGAAAAGTTTCTGGTCCAAATGTCATGTCAACATAATAAAAAAAAAATGTTTCTGGTCCAAATGTCATGTCAACATAATAGTTTATAAGAGTGAGTCCTGACTGAGGATTTATAAGATTCTTTCTGTATGGAGTCAATAACTGTCCAATGAATGATGGTTAAATTGATGTCAGGTAAACATCAGATCAGATTTTGAGACTTCTGTTAACTAGTGAAGCTCTGGGTAGAGACTGTGGATCCAAACGGACCTGTTTGATTTTTGTACAAAGGAGCCAGTTGAACTTTATTGTGTTCATAGTGGAAACATCATACATATTACATCTTTGACGTAATATTCAGTAATTCAGTCCAATGTTTTCATGACAACAGAACCCAACAGAACTTATCATCACATGGCCACAATAACAGATATAAACTGAACAGTTACAGCAGTTAGAAACAGCTCACCTCTCTGATGGTGGAGATCCAGGAGATTTAAAGTCAATCCATATATCCTTTGACCTGTCACTCTTAAAGGACACACAGCTGGGTTCTGGTTCTGGTTCTGGTTTGAGTCTCTGATGGATCCTGACAGAAACATGATGATTAAAACTTAATCAGCAAAGAGGAGCAGCAGCAGCTTCATCACCACGTCTGTTCTGGCCTGATATAGTGAACGCTGTGTGAAAAGGGCTGTGGACAGTTAGAGATGGTGACCTCACCTCTGACCTTTGCTCTGGCTCTCATCTTCCCCACACAGAGTGGTTTTAGAGGGAGGGACTCCCTCCTCTCTGTCCTCACACTGATCCATGCTGCTGAATTCACATCAGCTCACACACACTTTCTACTTTCACCTGCAGAGGAAACACACATCATTCATCTGCACATCAACTCTGATCATCCTTTACATCATCAGTGCTGGAAAAAAGATCAGCTGCTCCTCCTCTGATTGGCTCTTCTTCTCTGCTTCATATCAGTGTCAGGAAGTAGGGCGGAGCCAGAGGGGTGGCTGGGGTGGCACTTGCCACCCCCGACAAAGCCCTTGCCACCCCTACTTCCGCCCCACTAGAAATGGTAATTTTAAACTAGAAAATTCCTGAAGAAATTTAACCGGGCCCTGCCAAAGTGTGCCCGTCGGTTTGGAGCCAGCGTGCTAAACATTAGCATCAATGCTAAAGAAAGCTGCACTGTAATCAATAGCATGTGGAGAGTCACAAGCCTGGCATACTCCATTCAGTACACTAAACATGGGTAATAAGTAAGGGAAATAGCTAATATCTCATTTAAGGTAAAAGGCTAATGCTAATGCTAATTGCTGCACAAGACAGTGCCCTAACTTGAGAGAAAACGATAATGCAAGCTAATGTCATTGCAGCGCCTTGCGGCGCTGCATTAGCCACAGATGAATCTTAAGGCTTTTATTTTGAAATTTCAGTAAGCTTCATTTCAAATTCCTAAACTAATACCATGATTAACATTGATTGGATTAAATCAGTTATTTAATGCTCAAAAAAGCAATAACCTATGTAAAAATCTTCAGGGCTTTTATTTTGAAATTTTCAGTTAGCTTCATTTTAAATTGCCAAACTAATCCCAAGTGTAACAGTGGTTTTGTTGAAAAAAAACGTCACATAATGCCAAAGAAGGCAATTACATCATATAAAAAGAATGTCAGGGCTTTTATTTTTGAAATTTTCATTAAGCTTAATTTATAAATTGTCACATTAATCATGTGTGTAACAATGCTTGGTTAAAATCAGTCATAAAATGCCCAAACACAATGTAATTCTAAAGGCCAGCTCATTCCTCCTCTGTAGTAACTGACAGTTCCGCCATGTTGTAGTTCTGAGAATCAGCTCTGACCTCTTTTGTAGGCACTGAGTGTTCCGCCATGTTGTAGTCCTAACCTGCAGTCATTGTAGTTCTAAAGAGGAAGTCAACTGTCATGTCAGTGTGACACACAAGGAGAGACTTAATTAGATGCTTGAATCAGTTAGTTTTTCTGAAAGGCCTGAAATATTCAAGCTTTTATTTTGAAATTTTCATTAAGGTTAATTTAAAATTGACATACTAATTCCATTTGTAACAATGGTTGGTTAAAATCAGTTATAAAATGCCCAAAACACAAGTAGTTCTAAAGGCCAACGACTTCCTCAGAGCTCTGCCACAGTAAAAACTACAATGATGCGTTTTTGTAGTTCTAATTAGCTGCTCGGCCCTGGTGTGTTCCGTTGCTATGGTCATGGATTCTCTGCCAGCTGTGGAGTGTGAGACATAATGGTGGAGAAAGAATTCTATCTTTGTGAGACACCTCAGTCAGTTTGAATGAAAAAAGCAGTCCGAACAGCTCCTTCCCATTCGGAAACCGTGATACGTATCGGAAAACCGTTTGAAGCGTTTGAGAGGCCTATCTTTCGTCTCCGATAGTCCCGAGATTCAGATCTGTACATCACTCACAGTATTAACAGCGACGAGATAAAAATGGTGTGCGCTGGGGGTCTGACATTTTTCAGAAATACATGGAAGTGATCCTGGCAGAGCGTGTGAAAATCCTGTCGAATGACTTTGCTCTGAAGCACCTTGACAGAAAACCGTAAGCCCTAGGAAAATTTCGAAAACATTTTACCGGAGCAGGCATGCGTATCGGTCGAGGCGGAGACGGACCATTGAGGGGCGGAAGGGCGCGGTGTTTGAACAAGCAGCAACTCTGACGGAGCGTGGTTCGGTCACGAGAAGCTAAGAAGTGGAAGAGCGGTTTAAAGGCATAATCTGGACTGTGAGTGGACTAAGATGGCTAGTAGTAGTGGAGGGTGCTCAGAGGATGAAGGAATGGAAACAAGTTGGTCGGTGGTAGAAAATAAGAAAGGGGGAGGAGGAAAAGATAAGGGCAAGAAAGGGATAATTACAGGAAAAAGATCTCTCGAAGATGAGGAGGAAAACGTCGAGACGCGAAAGAAAGTAATGATGGAGGAGTTCAAGGTAATTTTGAAATTCAGAGCTGGGCAGGATTTGACAGGAGTGAGTCCAATCACGCTATCGATTGGTTTAAAGAAAGTAATTGGAGATGTGGAATTAGCTAAAGTGTTAAGAGATGGAAGCCTGTTGATTATCTGTAAAAATGCTGAACAAAAGAACAAAGCGTTAAAAATACAGTCGATTTGTAAAAGAGAAGTAATGGAGAGGAAAATGGAGGAGAGAGGAATAAAAGGGGTAATATCAGGGATTCCATTAGGAGAAAACTTGGATGAGTTAAAGAAAACATAAAAGGAGGAGAAGTGACAAATATCAGACGACTGCAGGCTTTTAGAAATGGAGAAAGAGTGGATAGCACTTCTGTGCTATTAGAGTTTAAAGGAAAAGAAAAACCAGATAAAATAATGATTGGATATTTGAGTTTCAGTGTTAGGAATTATATTCCTCCACCGATGAGATGCTACAAGTGTCAGAGATATGGACATACAGCAAAAGTATGTAATGGGAAGCAAAGATGTGGTAGGTGTGGAGGAGAACATTCTTATGGGGAGTGTGGAGAGAAACCGATAAGATGTTGCAACTGTGGAGGAGATCATACTGCAGCATATGCAGGGTGTATGGTGAGGAAAGAAGCAGCAGAAATTCAAAAACTAAAAACAGAGAAGAGAATGTCATATGCAGAAGCAGTTAAAGGAGGTGAAAAGTGCAGGGGTAAGTCAAAGAGCAAAAGTAGAAAAGAAGATGATAGATAAAGATCAAAATACTGTCACGCTAGAAAAACTGATCCCGTTCTTAGCCTACATTATAAATTGTTCAGAACAAGCGAGGACTAAAACTGAAAAAATTAAAATAATAGTGAAAGCAGCAGTAAGATTCTTTAATGTCACGGATTTATCATGGGAAAGAATTCAGGATGAACTCAGACAAGGAGAGGGGTCAGGTGAAAATGAAGCAAATCAAATAGTCATATAATTTTAATATTACAATGGAATGCTAGAAGTCTAATTTGCTAATGGTCAAGAGTTTAAAGGTTTTATTAATAGATTAAAGAAGAAACCAGATGTAATTTGTATTCAAGAAACTTGGTTAAAACAAACATTACAGTTTAGTATTAGTGGGTATTCAACTATAAGAAGAGACAGAGGAAATGGAAATGGAGGAGGATGTGCTATATTTATAAAAGAAAAGATAAAATTTATTAAGATACAATTGGACACGGAATTAGAGATTCATGGAATTAAAGTGTGGACAAAAAATGGAAGTATAGAAATTATAAATTATTATAATCCTTGTAAGAAAATAGATAAAGCAAAGATAGAAAATATAATTAAACACAGGGGAGAGAAGCTAATATGGTGTGGGGATTTTAACGCACACAGCACTTTATGGGGTGAGAAAGATGATTATAATGGGGGAATTTTAGAAGGAATAATTGAAGAAAAAGAATTGGTAGTAATAAATAATGGGGAAGGAACTCGGTTGGATATGATTAGTGGTAAGGAATCTGCCATTGATCTAACTCTAGTATCGCAAGGTATGGCAGATAGTTGTAAATGGAAAATAAATAAAAATAGTACAATAGGCAGTGATCATTATCCAATATTTACTGAAGTTGAGATAGATATGGAAAAAGAACAGGTAAATAGTCAAGGAAGATGGAGGTTTAAAGACGCTGATTGGACGAAAGTATAAAGATATAAGTGGAAAATAGATTGATAAATATAATATATATAAATCAATAAACGAATTAAATTTAGAAGTTAGTAAGAGTATTATTGAAGTAGCAAAAGAAACAATCCCAAAAGGTAAAGGGATTAAAAAGAAAAGAATAGTCCCTTGGTGGAATATAGAATGTACAATGGCAATTAAAGCAAGGAATAAGGCTTTTAAAACACTTAAAAAAGATGTCAGTTTCCAAAACCTAATTAGTTATAAGAGGAAACAAGCAGAAGTCAGGAGGAAGATTAGAAATGCGAAAAAGTTTTATTGGAGTAAATATTGTGAATCATTAGGAAAAACTACAGCATTAGATAGAGTATGGAATACAATTAAGAAAATGTCAGGAAAGTCAAAGGAATACAATTTTTCAATACTGAAAAATAATGGAAATATGATTATAGAAGATAAAGATAAGGTAGAATTATTAGTAAAAGTTTTAGCTAAAGTGCATAGTAATGAAAATCTTAGTAAAGAAGAGAAAGAAGGAAGAGAACTAACGATGAGAAAATATAATGAAAGGATAAATGAGGAAATGGTTGATAATGATACTATAAATATGAAGTTTTCAATGACAGAGTTAAATAAAGCATTAAAGAATACAAAAAATTCAACACCAGGGGAGGACCTAATAAATTATGTTATGCTTAAAAACTTGAGTGAAAGGAGTAAATTAGTTTTACTAAAATTATATAATAAAATATGGGAAGAAGGAACTTTGCCAGATAAGTGGAAAGAATCAATTATTATTCCTATCTGTAAACCAGGTAAGGATCCTCAGTTAACTGAAAGTTACAGGCCAATAGCTTTAACATCTTGTGTCGGGGAAAAGTAATGGAGAGGATGGTGAATAATAGATTAATGTACTTCTTAGAATCGAGAGGAAAAAATAAAATCATATCAATATGGCTTCAGGAAAGGAAGAAGTACAACAGATCCTATGGTACAGCTTGAACATGAAATCAGAAAAGCACAGGTGAATAAAGAGGTTTTAATGGCAGTGTTCTTGGATAAAAGATTTTTTAACTGTTGGATTAAAGATTTTTTAACTGATAGAAGTATAAGAGTTAAAATAGGAAATGAAGTAAGTTCAAAATATTTAACTGAAAATGGCACTCCTCAAGGTAGTATTATAAGTCCAATGTTATTTATAATAATGATTAATGATATTTTTAGTAAAATCGAAGGTAAGTTTGGAATGACTTTATATGCGGATGATGGTCTTATTTGGAAACGGGGAAGAAATATAAAATTTATAAATTATAAAATGCAAGAAGCGTTAGGTAAAGTAGAAGATTGGGCGCTAGAGTGGGGATTTCGAATTTCAAGTTCAAAATCTAAATTTGTTAACTTCACTAAGAGGAAGGTAGGTGCTAATATAAAATTAAAAATGTATGATAAGGAAGTAAAAAAATATTAAATAAAAAAAAAAAATCATGAGGTGTTTAAGAGGCAAAGAATGGGGAGCAGGTAGGAAAACTTTGAAAATTTATTGGACTTATTAGATCGGTAATAGATTATGGATGTGTGGTATATAATTCTGCCTCAAGTAACTTATTAAAAGAAATAGATAAAATACAGTATCAAGCGTTAAGAATTTGCTGTGGGGCAATGAAGACGACACCAGTGTCAGCACTACAGGTAGAAATGGGGGAAATGCCATTGGAGTTAAGAAGGAAACAATTAGGAGTAGGGTTTTGGGCAAACGTAAAAGGGCATAAAAAAAGTTATCCTATAAATAATATATTACAACCATGCCAAGAAAGTGTTAAGAATGTAAATGTAAATAGTTTTGGATGGATAATAAATAAAGAAATAAAGGAAATAGGATTAAATCAATGTTTAATTAGCCCGGTGGTGGATTTTTCATGTAATCCGCCTTGGATACAAAAAGAGATGAAAGTTGATTTAACATTGTTGGAAGAAGGAAGACAAACGGTAGAAGGAGAGGTGGAAAGATACATAAGAAGGGTATATGGAGAATACTTACAAATATACACAGATGCATCAAAAATGGTAAATGATAGAGTAGGGATAGCATTTATAATTCCAGATTTAAACATTATGGAAAATAAAAGATTAACGGATAGTTTGAATGTATACACAGGAGAGTTACTGGCTATTTCAATGGCGTTAAAATGGAGTGAAGAATTAAGCGAAAAGAAAGTGTTAATTTGTTCTGATTCAAGTAGTGCATTAATAAGTATTATGGAACAAGAGTCGGAAGCAAGACAAGACATTCTGATAGATATAAATAAATCAATACATAAAATGGGAAAAAATGGATCTACTGTTAAATTTATTTGGATTCCGGCTCATACCGGAATAGTTGGAAATGAATTAGCAGATACATTTGCAAAGAGTGCGAGTAAGAGAAATGAAATTTTACAAGAAGAAGTGGCAGGAACAATGGGAGGGTTAAAGTTAAGTATAGTAAAAAGAGATAAGGAGTATAAGTAAAATATATTACAAGAAGAAGTGGCAGGAACAATGGGAGGGTGAAAAGAAGGCAAGGTTTTATTATAATATTCAAAAAAAGTGGGGGAGTGTAGAAAAGAAAATAGGAATAAAAAAGAGGAAGATATTATATCTAGGTTAAGATTTGGACATGTAGGGTTAAATAGTTCTTTGAAAATAATAAATAAACATAGTAAAGGGTTATGTAATTTTTGTGGAAACTTGGAAACACTTATACATATTTTTATGGAATGTAATAAACATAATCTAGAAAGAGAGGAATTAGTAGAAGAGTTAAATAGGAATAAAGTTAAATTAAATATTAGAGATCTGCTACAAAAATCATCTGGAGATGTGGTTTTTAATTACGTGTTTAGGTTTCTTAGAAAAACAGGTCTAATAGGGAGATTATAGGGATTAGACGTCTGGTTCATACTCCAGTCCAGAAGGTGGCGGTAATGCACCTGGAAAGTTGTTTGCCAACCGCCATAAAAACAAAAAAGAAGAAGAAGAAGAAGAAGGCATGCGTATCGATGTCATGACCGAGTTTCATACCGATAGGGGCGATATTTGTGGGCGTGACGGCGATTTCAAAATTAATTTGGGGTCAGAATCGCACTGCTTCCCACACTCTAACGAATCGTCAGTTACACTCTAGTTTTGGGCAGTTTTCAACTGACAAAAATTTTTTGATGGTTTTTCGCTTTTTACTTTTTCATCGTAACTCCGAATCCCACCACCAGTAATAGCTCACATGCCGGGCACGAGCCGCACGTTTTGATACCACTTTTGTGGGTGGGCACGCAGCGGTACGAGCCGCATTAACGGTAACGGAAGAAGAAGTTAAGAATAATAATAAAGAAACCTTCTATTGGGTGTAGATTAATAGGTGCCTGCCATGCAATGCATGGAGTCAGTGACTTTGTCACTGCCTCCTTATGCATTGCTATGGCAGGGCCCCAACTAGAAAATTCCTGAAGAAATTTAACCGGGGCCCTGCCAAAGTGTGCCCGTCGATTTGGACCCAGCGTTCTGATGCTAAACATTAGCATCAATGCTAAGGAAAGCTACACTATCATGGAGAGTCACAAGCATGACTTACTCCATTCAGTATACTAAACATGAGTAATAAGTGAGAGAAATAGCTAATACCTCATTTAAGATAAAAAGGCTAATGCTAATGCTCTGCCTTGTGCAAGGTACACCCCTAACCTGAGTGTAAAAATATCATGCTGTATAACCTCTACGGCAGTGCACTCATGGGCAACAGTGCAATGCTAATGTTTGTGCTAAAGCTAATTCACTTTGCATTAGCTTGCATTATCATTTTCAGAGAAAATCATAATGCAAGCTAATGTCATTGCAGCGCCTTGCGGCGCTGCATTAGCCACAGTTCAATCTTAAGGCTTTTATTTTGAAATTTCAGTAAGCTTCATGTCAAATATCTAAACTAATACCATGATTAACATTGATTGGATTAAATCAGTTATTTAATGCTCAAAAAAGCAATAACCTCATTTAAAAAATCTTCAGGGCTTTTATTTTGAAATTTTCAGTTAGCTTCATTTTAAATTGCCAAACTAATCCCAAGTGTAACAGTGGTTTTGTTAAAAAAAAAAAAAAGTCACATAATGGCAAAGAAGGCAATTACGTCATATAAAAGAATGTCAGGGCTTTTATTTTGAAATTTTCATTAAGCTTAATTTAAAATTGACATACTAATTCTATGTGTGTAACAATGGTTGGTTTAAAATCAGTTATAAAATGCCCAAAACACAATGTAGTTTTTAAAGGCCAGCTCATTCCTCCTCAGTAGTAACTGACAGTTCCGCCATGTTGTAGTTCTGAGAATCAGCTCTGACCTCTTTTGTAGGGCACTGAGTGTTCCACCATGTTGTCCTAACCTGCAGTCATTGTAGTTCTAAAGAGGAAGTCAACTGTCATGTCAGTGTGACACACAAGGAGAGACTTAATTCAAAAATGCTTGAATCAGTTAGTTTTTTCTGAAAGGCCTGAGAGAAATATTCAAGCTTTTATTTTTGAAATTTTCATGAAGCTTAATTTAAAAATTGCCACACTAATCCTGTGTGTAACAATGCTTGGTTAAAATTCAGTTATAAAATGCCCAAACACAATGTAATTCTAAAGGCCAGCTCATTCCTCCTCAGTATTAACTGACAGTTCCGCCATGTTGTAGTCCTAACCTTCAGTATTTGTAGTTCTAAAGAGGAGGTCAACTGTCATGTCAGTGTTTCACACAGGGCAGACATAATTCGAAATGCTTGAATCAATTAGTTTTTCTGAAAGGCCTGAGAGAAATATTCAAGCTTTTATTTTGAAATTTTCATCAAGCTTAATTTAAAATTGCCACACTAGTCCTTTGTGTGACAATGGTTGCTTAAAATCAGTTATAAAATGCCCAAACACAATGTAATTCTAAAGGCCAGCTCATTCCTCCTCAGTAGTAACTGACAGTTCCGCCATGTTGTAGTCCTAACCTTCAGGAATTGTAGTTCTAAAGAGGAGGTCAATCCTTCCTCAGAGTTCTACCACAGTAAAAACTACAGTGATGCGTTTTTGTAGTTCTATTCAGTTGGCCCTCCTCTGATCTGTTGCTATGGTAATGGATCCTCTGCCAGCTGTCATGTGTGTGAGACAGAGAGGTGGAGACAGATTTCTATCTTTGTGAGACACCCAATCAGTTTGAATGGAAAAAAGCAGCCCGAACAACTCCTTGCCGTTCGGGAACCGTGATACGTATCGGAAAACCATTTCAAGCATATGAGGGCGCTATTTGTCGTCTCCGACAGTCCTGCAATTCATATGTGTAGGTCATTCATAGTAATTGCAGCGACGAGAGAAAAATGGTGTGCGCTGAGGTCTGAAATTTTCCACAAAAGCATGAAAATGAATGGTGGAGAACGTGATATTTGTGGGCATGACAGCGATTTCAAAATTTATTTGGGGTCAGAATCGCACTGCTTCCCACACTCTAACGAATCATCAGTTACACTCTAGTTTTTTCCAAAAATTGAAAACTTTGAGTGCGCTTAGAGACAAATTGTGGACAAACCATAATTCATATCAGTGTGTTGTCGAGATTTTGAAAATATCACGGGCGTATCTACAAACTGAAATTTGAATGGCATTTCTACGTGAATCCATGACTGACACACAAAATCCTCAAAAATTTGGTATTTTAGTATTTTTTTGTTTCTCGCTCCATTCATTTCTAAGGGGGCTTTGGGGGTCTTTTTCCGCTTTTACATCGCTATGGTAACTCCGAATCCCACCAGAAGTAATAGCACACATGCCGCCATCGAGCCGCACGCTTTGATACCACATTTGTGGGTGGGCACGCAGCGGTATGAGCCGCATTAACGGCCACGGAAGAAAAAATAAAGAATACTAGAAAATTCCTTAAGAAATTTAACTGGGGCCCTGCCAAAGTGTGCCCACGTCGGTTTGGAGCCAGCGTAAGCAAACATTAGAATCAATGAAATCAAGAAAGCTGCACTCTAATCAATAGGATGTGGAGAGTCACAAGCCTGGCATACTCCATTCAGCACACTAAACATGGGTAATAAGTAAGGGAAATAGCTAATACCTCATTTAAGATAAAAGGCTAATGCTAATGCTCTGCCTTGCTGCGCAAGGCAGTTCCCTAACTTGAGAGAAAACGATAATGCAAGCTAATATCATTGCAGCGCCTTGCGGCGCTGCATTAGCCACAGATCAATCTTAAGGCTTTTATTTTGAAATTTTCAGTAAGCTTCATTTCAAATTCCCAAACTAATCCCAAGTGTAACAGTGGTTTTGTTGAAAAAGTCACATAATACCAATGACAGCAAGTACCTGATATAAAAACTATCAAGGCTTTTATTTTGAAATTTTCCTAAAGCTTGATTTTAAATTGTAACATTAATCCTGTGTGTAACAATGCTTGGTTAAAATCAGTCATAAAATGCCCAAACACAATGTAATTCTAAAGGCCAGCTCATTCCTCCTCTGTAGTAACTGACAGTTCCGCCATGTTGTAGTTCTGAGAATCAGCTCTGACTTCTTTTGTAGGCACTGAGTGTTCCGCCATGTTGTAGTCCTAACCTCCAGTCATTGTAGTTCTAAAGAGGAGGTCAACTATCATGTCAGGGTGACACACCAGGAGAGACTTAATTACATGCCTGAATCAATTTTTTCTGAAAGGCCTCAGAGAAATATTCAGGCTTTTATTTTGAAATTTTCATGAAGCTTAATTTAAAATTGACATACTAATTCCATGTTTAACAACGGTTGGTTAAAATCAGTTATAAAATGCCGAAAACACAAGTAGTTTTTAAAGGCCAGCTCATTCCTCCTCAGTAGTAACTGACAGTTCCGCCATGTTGTAGTTCTGAAAATCAGCTCTATTATTATTAAATAAACAGTATACAAAGACTCGTTGAGGTACAGAGAACACTATAACATAGGTAAAAGGAACCAAAGAGACAAGGGGCAAAAAATACAGACAGAAAAACAAACAGTAAGGCAAATGACTAAAAACCGAGGAAGAGTCAAAACAAAAGAAAAGTAGAGATACTTTCAGTCACTTTTTTTGCAGACCTAGATTTCAAAAGTTTCAGGGAGACGTAAAACAGCTTAAACTGATTAATAAAAAAATCAAAACAAGGAGTAGAACCTCTCCATTTACAGCAATGAATATGATACTTTACCAGCAAGAAAACAATATTTACCACATCAGATATTTGATCATCAAGATCATCAACATAGTACAATATGTGGGTGATATTTATCTCAGGAATGTCTTCAATTTTAAGGCATAACCAGTTTTTAACATCTTTCCAAAGTTTTGAAGAAAAAGGACAGGAAAAAAAGAGATGAGTCAGGGATTCCTCTGCACATTCACAAAAGGCACAACATGTTAAATCAAATTTAAATCGTTTGTGCAAAAATTCAGCCACTGGGTAAATATTGTGAGAGATTTTGAAATGAGTCTCTTTCACCTTGGGTGAAATCGGCCATCTAACATACTTAGAGAACGCTTTCTCAAGTAAAGACAAATTAGTTGATACCAAGATATTATTGTTGTAGTCATTAAATAATTTAGATTTGAAGGCAGTCACAAGCACACCATTATTACACTTTTTATCAGTCACAGTATATTCTCCAATCTTCAATTTAGGTAAAGATGAAGTAACACTTGAAAATCTTAAGGTGTTCTGGATGAGATGGATCAGAGCTACAGGAATAGCTTTGCATACCTTCACATACTCATTAGAAGAACAGTTCAGATTAAATTTGTGGGTAAAACCATTATGATTTAACAAAATACCATTGCTATCCATTAAGTCAGTTACAAATAGAATACCTTTCTCATACCAATCCATTTTAAAAATAGATTTTCTATTTATTAATATTGATCTGTTATTCCATACTACGGATCCATGTGGGGTAAAATTGTGGGTAAATATCATTTTCCAAAAGTGTAAAACTTGTTTATGAAAGTTAGACAGTGAAATAGGAATCTTGGTTAATTCAAAATCACATTTAAGCAAGAAATCCAAGCCACCCAAGCTTTTAAATATAGATTTAGGGATATGAAACCACATTGAGTTGGAACGAGACAAATAGGTCTTTAGCCAATTTATTCTAAAGGAACCAATCAGAGCCTCAAAATCTAAAGCTCTAATTCCTCCTTTATCATAATCTTTAATGAGATGAGAACGCCGTAAATAATGAGTTTTATTCCTCCAGATGAATTGAAAGATTACTGAATTAGCTCTTCTAATGTTCTTGTTGGAGATAAAAGCAGAATGACAAGGATAAATTAATTTGGACACTCCTTCCGCTTTGGATATTAGAGTTCGTCCAAAAATAGTCAGATCTCTAGTTAACCAGCGGCTCAAGGATCTCTTCATGTCATCCAAGCATTTTTCAATGTTTACCTCCTCTCTTCTGGTAGCATTTTCTGAAATCAATATTCCCAGATATTTAACTTCGGACTTAACAGTTATGGAAGCAACTGATGTATCAGAGCTAGAATGGATCGGCAGAAGTTCACATTTATCAATATTGAGAGACAGACCAGACGCTTCTGAAAACATTAAAATGGATTTCAATGCAATGTCAACCATAGTTTTATCTTTTAAAAAAAGGGTTGTATCATCAGCAAATTGACTAATCTTGAATTCCTTATCAAAAATGTTTATACCATGCAAATTGGAATTTTTCAGAATTATTAAAGTAAGCATTTGAGTTGTTAATATAAATAATTTAGGTGAAATTGGGCAGCCCTGCCTGATTCCTCGTGACATAGGGAAGCTGGGGGTCAAAATTGTTCCCAGAGAAACTGAGCTACTTATGTCACTGTAAAATAATCTGATTATATTACAAAACTTTTCCCCAAAACCAAAATATTTTAAGGTTTTTATTATGAAGCAGTGTTCCAGTGAGTCAAAAGCCTTAAAAAAATCCAGGAATAAAATAAAACTATCACTATCAATAAAACTACGATAATCAATCATATCAAGAATGAGTCTAGTATGATGATGTATATTTCTCCCCTTTAAAAACGCTGATTGGCACTCATTAATAACTAAATCCAAGCCACTATTTAAGCGATTGGCATATATAAGAGCTAGAATTTTGTAATCTGTACATAACAGAGTGATAGGTCTCCAATTACCAAGTAGCAAGGGATCTTTGTTAGCTTTGGGGATCAGAGTAATCAAACCTCGTTTCATGGTGGGAGAGAGACTATTATTTGAAATACATTCCAGCAGGGCCTCAAATAATAGATTTCGCAAATCTTTCCAAAAGAAAATGTAAAATTCAGTGGTTAAGCCATCCAGACCTGGAGATTTACCCTTTGCCATTTGTTTAATCGCTGTGTCAAGCTCTTCAATTCTCAAGTCATCATCCATAAGGCTTTTAAAATCGAGATTAATTTCTTCAATAGATTCCTGAATTTCGTCAAAAAAGGATTGACACTTGGATTCTGAATATTTAGAACAATAAAGATCGCTATAAAAATTTCTAATTGTTGTGTTTATTAAGTCTAGATCTTCAGTGACACTCCCATTAATAATTAGTTTCTGAATCTTCTTTTTGGACTGTCTTTGTTTCTCAAGACCAAAGAAATATGAAGAGTTTTTTTTCGCCTTCCTCAATCCATCGAGCCCTGGAGCGAACGAAAGCCCCCCCTAGCTTTATCCAGAAAAACATCGTCTAGTTGAGTTTTGAAAACTTCAAGCTGATTTCGCTCTGCAGATCGACAAAACTGACTTTTGAACATAGATAATTAATATTGCTAATAAGTTGGGATTGCTCCTGTCTCCTCTGCTTTGAAACTAGTTTGCCAGTCTTTATCGCTGTTGTCCTAATCTGAAATTTAAGCCACTCCCACTTATTTACGGGAGACAAATCCAAAGTTGAAAATATCTTTAATGAGGTTCAGGACTTCAGAACAAAAAAGTTTTATTATTCAGCAAATTACTATTAAACTTCCAAGTTAAGTTTGAAGGTGGTTTAGATTTATCCAGAAAGAGAACCAAGGTAACAGAACAATGATCTGTTAGAGGAGCCGCTGAGATTTCACAGCTTGAGATATTATGAACTAGATTATGTGGGATTAACCAGTAATCAAGCCTGGAGCATTGGCCATTTCCGGAAGGATTGAACCAGGAGTATTGTCTGACATCAGGATTTCTAATTCTCCAGCATTCCATCAAATTTGTGTTAGAGATCAAATTTACAAAAATATCATTATAAACGTGGTGCTGTCCCCTAGAGGGGAGACGATCAATCGATCCATCAGGAGGTATATTAAAATCTCCTCCCAAAATAACTTGATCAGTGGAATATTTTATTTTCCAGCTTTTTATCAGTTCTCCAAGGTCAGCAAAAAAAATACTATTCATCGCTTTATTATTATATCCGTAAACACACACCAAAATGATCTTGGTTCCACCAATCTCCACTATTACAGTTACCCAGTGGCCATTTGTATCACTGATATGTTCCAACAAAGAACCAGGGAATTTATGAAACATTATCATAACCCCAGCTGAATGTGACGAACCATGACTGAAAAAAATTTGATCACCCCATTGAAGTTTCCAGAATTTAGCCTCCTCACTTGACGAATGTGTTTCCTGCAGAAAAAAACAATTTGCCTTTTGCTCCTTACAATAAAGAAAAGTAGCCTTACGTTTAACAACATTTTTTAAACCCCTAGAATTAAGAGAAAGTAAAGACAACATGAACTAAACACAGTAGTTGTAGAATAAACTGCCAGGAACGATGAGCAGGAATGAGATAACAGCCAATAACAGCTATGAGGAATAGTGCAATAGCCCTTTAACAAAAACAAACTTCACACACCATACCAGTGGGAATCAGGAACATGGCGGTGGAATTAGTCAGGGTCCACTCTTCGATTATCGATCAGAGCGAAGCCCTCCTTCAGGTAAGCGCGTTTACCTTTGCTCCTGGCTTCCTGAACCAGGGGCCACAGTTTAGCCCGGGCGATCCTGTCCTCTTTAGAAAAGTCCTCCTTGAAGCTGATCTGCATTTCTTTACAAACTTTAGCATCTTTGGATTTCCTCCAGACCTCATCCCGCATGGTTCGCATCCCGAACTGAATGATAACAGCTCTGGGACGGTTGCTGGGCGAAGCAGGACCGGCTCTTTTCCCCAATCTGTGAGCGGTGTCGACAGTATCACGCAGCCGATCCACGGAGACAGGAATGATCCTGGTGAGGATCCCGATGATGGATTCCCGGAGGTTCTCCTCGTCTTTCTCGGGCAGTCCGGTCACCCTCAGGTTCCAGCGTCTCTTGTAACGAGCCTGGTCTTCACAGGAGATTCTCAGCGCTGAGTTTTCTTTCTTCAGAAAGCTAACTGTAGCTTCAAGCTCAGATATGACTTTCTTGTTCACCTCAATGGCGACAGTATTGGCTTCGATGCGTTTTTCAATGCTTTTTCAAAATGTCAGTCTGATTGTCAATCTTTGCGTTAAGTTCACTTATCGCACGAAGAACAGCATTAGCTGTGTCCTCCTTACATTCAGGCTCCATAAGCTTCAGTTTCTTCTTGCTTTTGTTCTTAAGAGGTGTGTGATCCCAATTCACCTTCTGTTCTTTAACAGAAGGATCCGACGAGGGCCCCGGCCAGCTCAATTTCCTCGATAACATCTTCGTCACAGACCTCCTGAAGAGCCGACCGGTTGTAGTCGTGGTCGGCCATGCTAACTTTTCGTAAATAGATTCCAGACGACAAAAAAGGAACAAAAAAAGGCTGAAATAGTTTCAAAAAGATGCACAAAGAAGAACAAACAGGTCTAAGATGTAATAAACTGGGGCTAAAGCACAGCAATTGGTTAAAGTCTTGGCTAAACACTAACTGAACACGAGAGCCTGCAAATGCAAAACCTCTCACTCCGCCATCTTGGGACCTCCCTGAAAATCAGCTCTGACCTCTTTTGTAGGCACTGAGTGTTCCGCCATGTTGTAGTCCTAACCTGCAGTCATTGTAGTTCTAAAGAGGAGGTCAACTGTCATGTCAGTGTGACACACAAGGAGAGACTTAATTACATGCCTGAATCAATTTTTCTGAAAGGCCTCAGAGAAATATTCAGGCTTTTATTTTGAAATTTTCATGAAGCTTAATTTAAAATTGACATACTAATTCCATTTGTAACAATGGTTGGTTAAAATCAGTTATAAAATGCCCCAAACACAATGTAGTTTTAAAGGCCAGCTCATTCCTCCTCAGTAGTAACTGACAGTTCCGCCATGTTGTAGTTCTGAGAATCAGCTCTGACCTCTTTTGTAGGCACTGAGTGTTCCGCCATGTTGTCCTAACCTGCAGTATTTGTAGTTCTAAAGAGGAAGTCAACTGTCATGTCAGTGTGACACACAAGGAGAGACTTAATTAGATGCTTGAATCAGTTAGTTTTTCTGAAAGGCCTGAAATATTCAAGCTTTTATTTTGAAATTTTCATTAAGGTTAATTTAAAATTGACACACTAATTCCATTTGTAACAATGGTTGGTTAAAATCAGTTATAAAATGCCAAAAACACAAGTAGTTCTAAAGGCCAACGACTTCCTCAGAGCTCTGCCACAGTAAAAACTACAATGATGCGTTTTTGTAGTTCTAATTAGCTGCTCGGCCCTGGTGTGTTCCGTTGCTATGGTCATGGATTCTCTGCCAGCTGTGGAGTGTGAGACATAATGGTGGAGAAAGAATTCTATCTTTGTGAGACACCTCAGTCAGTTTGAATGAAAAAAAAGCAGTCGAACAGCTCCTTCCCATTCGGAAACCGTGATACGTATCGGAAAACCGTTTGAAGCGTTTGAGAGCCCTATCTTTTCGTCTCCGATAGTCCCGCGATTCATATTTGTACATCACTCACAGTAATAACAGCGACGAGATAAAAATGGTGTGCGCTGGGGTCTGACATTTTTCAGAAATACATGGAAGTGATCCTGGCAGAGCGTGTGAAAATCCTGTCGCATGACTTTGCTCTGAAGCACCTTGACAGAAAACCGTAAGCCCTAGGAAAATTTTGAAAACATTTTACCGGAGCAGGCATGCGTATCAATGTCATGACCGAGTTTGATACCGATCGGGCGATATTTGTGGGCGTGACGGCGATTTCAAAATTAATTTGGGGTCAGAATCGCACTGCTTCCCACACTCTAACGAATCGTCAGTTACACTCTAGTTTGGGCAGTTTCCAACTGCCAAAAAATTTTGATCGTTTTTCCTTTTTCCTGAAGAAATTTAACCGGGGCCCTGCCAAATTGTGCCCGTCAGTTCGGGCCAGCATTCTGATGCTAAACATTAGCATCAATGCTAAAGAAAGCTGCAAGGTAATCAATAACATGTGGAGAGTCACAAGCATGACTTACTCCATTCAGTAAACTAAACATGGGTAATAAGTCAGAGAAAGTGCTACTACCTCATTTAAGGTCTAATGCTAATGCCAATGCTCTGCAGTTTTTTAAGATAAAAAAAAACTGAGTTTTTCATGCAAAACTGACTTTGAGGTACATTAACCAGTGCATTAACATTAGCATATGTTTGTGCTAATGTTAATGCACTGGCCCTAACTTGAGAGAAAACGATAATGCAAGTTAATATCATTGCAGCACCTTGCGGCACTGCATTAGCCACAGATGAATCTTGAGGCTTTTATTTTGAAATTTTCAGAAAGCTTGATTTTAAATGGCCAATCTAATCCCGTGTGTAACGGTGATTGCGTTAAATCAGTTATTTAACGGTCAACAGAGCAATTACTTGATGGAAAAATTGTCAAAGTTTTTATTTTGAAATTGTTTTTAAGCTTAATTTAAAATTTCCACACTAATCCCATGTGTAATAATGCTTGGTTAAAATCAGTTATAAAATGCCCAAACACAAGTAGTTCTAAAGGCCAGCTCAGTCCTCAGAGTTCTGCCATAGTAAAAACTACAGTGATGAGTTTTTGTAATCCTAATCAGCTGGCCCTGGTGTGTTCTGTTGCTATGGTAATGGATCCTGTGCCAGCTGTAACTCAGACAGGGAGAGACAGAATTTTATCAGTTTGAGTGTAACTGACTCTGTTTTGTGTCAGTTAGTCTTTTGTTTTGACTTGAATTTGGCTAGTTTTTGTTAATTATGACGCCACATTTACTCAAAATGCCAACAAAAGTAATAGCTCCAATGCCGGGACCGAGCCGCACGTTTTGATATATATATTATGAGGGGGCACGCAGCGGTATCGGCCGCATTAACGGTAGTAGGAAGCGGCAGTTATTTTGAGGTGAAGAACAATAGGTGCCTGCCATACATTTCTATGGCAGGCCCCAATAAAGAGACATTCTATTGGGTGTAGATTAATAGGTGCCTGCCATGCAATGCATGGAGGCAGTTACTTTGTCACTGCCTCCTTATGCATTGCTATGGCAGGGCCCTCAATAATAGTTAAAATAGTGTGGTCTCTGCCAAGCAGTCATGGAGTCTAAATACCAGGCTGTTTTTATTTTCTGTAGAGCCCAAATTAAGAGAAAAGAGAATATCTACCAGTTCTTCTTAAAGAGGCAGAGACCAGGGCCAGACCAGGACCAGACAGAACCCTGCAGCAGTGACCAACCTGGAGAAGCCAGCCAGGAGACACCAGGCCCAAAGTGCATCACCAGCAGGTTAGAGGCTGTGACAGAGAGTTATTAAGTAGTAAAATCCAATAAGCCTAATTCTAAAGGTTAGCATGATGCTTTTTGCATTTTTTATTGTGTCTGTTTATGCATTTCACAATGAAGTTCCAGAGAGAGATGAGGGTGATATAGATTCAGAGTCAGACTCTGGGGAGGAAGACAGTGAAGCTGATCAAAAACCACCTTAGAACAACTGTGGCTGATGACAGGTTAAGTCATCTTGGCATTCTCAGTGTTGAGTCAAGGAAGGCACAGACCCTCAACATGGATGACTTTGTAAAACATTTTGCTTTTTCCCACCAAAATCAGAGAATTATGCTCTCTTGAGTGAATCCTGGCTTTGAGTTTGCAGTATGTTGTTCCCATTCAAAGCTTATTTGACCATAGCAGTGTTTCTCAAACCTTTATAAATACCACCAGGGTAATGCTGGTCAGCTCTGGTGGTATTGTCTTGCAGTTTACTATTTGGAGCCAGTTTTATTTATTTATTTTTGAGAATTTGTTTTTGGTCATATTCTGGGCTCTGAGTTTACATTTCATGTTCACTGTTCCATAGTGCCGTTTAACGTCTTGTTTGGTCATGGCAAATCTTTGTTAAATAAACCATTTTAATTTGAATGTGTGTGAGAAAATATTTGTTTCCTTTCGTTCATCATTTGTATATGGACCCCTCTGATAAAACTTGCTCACCCTTTGGCCACCCCTTGAAAAAAAAGTCGAGCTCCGCCACTGGGTGTCAGGTGAATGCAGTCAGACAGCAGAGAGGCAGAGGAAGCTGCCATCAGCTGCTGCACTTCTACTATCAGTCCACTAGATGGAGACATGGAGCAACATTTACATTCACTGATTCAACCTGAACAAGAAGTATTTTGTTAGTTATTATAATAATGGATTAAATGGCCACTAAATGAACTATTTAGTAATTGACTGAATTGAACACATTTTACTGTACAGCATTTATTTCTGAAAGGAAGTCGGACAAACTTGTTGTGTCTGACTTTAATGGTGCAGAATATAGACCAGACTTCGATACAAGGAAATAAAAATCATGAATCAATTTGTTCAGAGAAGAAAAAAACATCAGATGTTCATCATGTTTGATTTTAGTTAATCAGTAATCCTGTAGATCAGGGGTGGGCAATCCTGGTCCTCGAGGGCCGCTGTCCTGCAACTCTTAGATGTCTCCCTGGTCCAACACACCTGAATCCAGCAGCTGAATCACCTGCTAAATGCAGTCAAGTTCTCCAGAGTCCTGCTAATGACCTCATTATTTGACTCAAGTGTGTTGATTTAGAGGTACATCTAAAAGTTACAGGAGACCGGCCCTCGAGGACAAGGAGTGCACACCCCTGCTATAGATTAACCTTCAAACAGCAGAGATTAAAATTTGGTCACCGGAAATGAAAAGCAATTAATGATTATGGTTATAAATCAGTCCACCAATTAAATTTTGTCCTGAGGGTGTCTATATGGTCTCTTTGTAAGAAAATAATCCCTGATTCTTTCACATTCAGGAAAATAAAACATATCTTCTCCATATTGGGGCATTGACTTAGCATCTAAACACAGACATTGTGGAGCTCAAAACAGGAATCTGAAGAAAATCAGCTCCAGCTCTGGTCCTTATGGACCTGTCCTGATGAAATCCCCCCGGTTCCGTCTCCGCGCTGCTCTCTGGATTGATGGACTTTCAATCCACTTCAGGTTCGCTGTTATATCAAACAAATTGTTTTAACTACACAAATCATAAGAAACATCTTACAGACAGCTGACATACCTTAAAGTAACCACGTTTGACCACAAACAGCGACTTGTCTTGCCATCTTCTAGGTAACCATGGCAACAATAAACAAACGGCAAAAAGCACCTGTTACAGGTTTCTCATTGCCTCTCCCTCTTCAGAAAAGCAACAGTATGAAAAATGTGAAAACCCCTGCATCTGTCCATATTGTTGGTTGAGGATTTTAAGATGTATATACAACTCAATTTTTCATGACAGGATTTCTGCTTTTTGGTCTTGTTAGTTATCTGGTATATCATAAAATTCAGATAACATTGGCAGCTGTTCTGCCCATTGAGAGGCTGCCTGTCTTATACAAGAAAATGACTTGCTGTGAACACTCAGACTCAGATACTGTGTGAGCAGAACCACAAACAAGAACTGGTTCTCACTGAGAGGAAACAGTTCAGTTGCAGTTCCTGAAACCTCAGGAATAAACCTTGGAGAATTTGCAAGCTCAGCTCGGCAGAACTGATCATAAGTTTAGCTGTCTGGAGTTGGCATTGAGGTGTAATAGTGAGAACAATTATTGTCATCTGAGTCTGGCTCCCCACTGAGATGCTGGCGTCGCCGGTCTCCCCTCCCTCATCCCCCACAGAACAACCCAGGTTGCTGCGTTGCTCACCTCATTTCTCCGTCATTTCTCCCTCTCCCATACCACATGTACTGTTTTTTATATTGTCAACATGTTGCTTTTCATATGTAGAGTTTTTTGCAACCTACACTGTGTAATTAGACAAAGAGAACAGCAGTCTTCAGAAACAAACTGTAACATAAATCTTTTTAAGCTTGATAATAGTATTATGTATCTACCATCATAATGTTAAAAACAATAATAGTACATGACTGAATATCAACATGAATTTGCAGCATTTTATTTCAGGAAGGGAAAAAAGATGAAAACATGCAGACAAGATGGTGAAATGACTGACAAACACTGGTTTCTGATGGGTTTGGGCCACCAGGCTGAACTCAGAACAGCAATTATCACATATATGGATAAATCATGGTTTAATCATCTTTTTTGGGAAACATCACTCAAAGTTTGAATCCAGGAAATAGAAACATGGAGTAATTTGTTCAGAGAAAAACCAAAGAAACATCAGCTGTTCATCACTAATCTAATAATCCTGAAGATTAAACTTTAAAAGGAAGAGAGATGAAACTTTGACCAGAAATCAGAAGTGGATGTTTTCTAAAAACATGAGAGAGAAAAAACAAACAAGAAAATCAAAATTCAAGTAGGAAAAAACAAGAAAACTTACAGTTTGATCAAATGATCCAAAGAGTTGATGAAGAATATATGAACAACAGTCTGACTCTAAAACTGAAAGTAAATGTGAGGGATGTGGTGGGACTGATGACATCACAACTCACATGATTTTTAGTTTCTTCTTTCAGAGCAGAAGAAAATCTGCAGTGAAATTAGAGCATGTTGATAAAACCTTCATGAGGAAAAGAAAAGTTCTGATGAAAATGTTTCATGATGGAATCATGAGGAGAAAAGAGTCCAGAGAAAAATAACAGCTGATTCCTGCTGCAGTAACTGAACTTACTATAAATACAAACTGAAATAATCAGAAAAAAAAAATTCCCCTACTGCAGCTGAAATAACATTATTATAATACAGATTATTACTATAGCTCATATAAACTGTCTCCAATATATATTTTATATAATTATTCTCTTATTTCTGAATCATGAGGCATTTCACATTCCTGGGTAAAAGTTACTCAACACATCAAAATGTACAAATAATATGAATTATAATTTACTAGAAGTTACCTGTGGAAAACCACAAGGGTCAGAACTGGATCCTAAACTTTTATTACTTTACATAAATGATTTATGCAATGAATCTAATTTGTTAACATTTATTTTATTTGCTGATACATTATTTTGATCTGGTCGGTTTGGAGCAGCAACAGTTTAATGGAAGGAGAATTACAAACATTAATGATGTGACAAAAATAGATTAACACTAAATTATGGGAACATTTTAATATTTAGTAACAAGAAAATAAAAAATGAAAGTGCAAACTTTAAAATGTTATGATTTAGTAGAGATCAGAACAACATTGATTATTTACAAAGTCTATAATAAACTCCTTTCATGGTGTAAAAGAAACATTGTTAGAAATGAAAGAAACAAACTATAAACTAATAGAAAATTATTTATTTAGGATGAATATTAAAACAATTGTAGTTCAGTTAGAGGGATTTCTAGTTTGCATAATTTAGTGAGGAGATAAAACTGTTTTTCTCTCTTTAAAATATTTGCTAAACAAATAAAATAAGGTTTATGATGTTTTTTGAGTTTGTCTACAAACTTAGCTGGAAATCCTTGAAGATGTTTTAGAAAAATAAACAGGAAATATTTTGCTGCTTTGATTTGGATGATTTATGTAGAAAAGAGTGTTTAAAGTTTGTTTTTCTATCTAAACTTTTTTCAGTCTACACTTTGTATTCTTGCCATTAACAGTAATTTGAACTTGAGCTATTTCTAAAATAAAATTGCCCCCTCCCTCTGCTTTTTGGACAGCTGGCTAAAAACCCTTGATCCACCGACTCTCTTTTTTAATTTCTGCTGCTCCAAGTCATTAAGATGAGTCTCTTGTAATAGAGATATTGAACTTTTAAGCCATTTTAATTCAGCTAATATTTTCTTCCTCTTTATCGGATGATCCAGTCCTCTCACATGATAACACACAATATTTAAATCACTCATAATATATAGTTGTTTTAATCATGTCAACCTCGACCACGACTTTTTGACCCAACAATACTAATGAACTCAGGAAGAGATCAGAAATCAATATTTGCTGAATAAGCAGGAGGTTTTCAATGAGCTTCAGTGCAGTGGTCTCTTCATTTCTTCCAGAGCTGCATGTCAGAGACGGTAAAAAGTGATCAGAACCAGAACCAGTTCTAAGGTTTCATTATGAGGACATGAATGACTTTAGGGTTTGTTTGTTTCTGCTCACCTGGAGCACCAGCCGGGTGGAGTCAGTCTGAGTTCCTTCATCATCTAAAGAGAACATTGAAGATCCTCCTGGAGAAAATGGAGCTTTGGAAAGAAATCAGCAGGAAGTGAAAGAAAAATGGATCTTCATCACTTGTGAAGTGGACGACATCAGAGTTGGATTCAGTGGAGTCACATGAAGAACAGAACACTGAGGCTGGAATAATAAACATCATGCTAAATATTAGCTGCAGCTAATCTGTCAGAAGAAGCTTCAGGTTGAATCTAAAGGAGGCTGAAGATCTCAAAGTGGATGAGAGGAAACCTGATGAGCTCTACAGTCCACTAGATCCAGATCAGAACCCTGGAGAACATCTACGCTGGAAGCAGAACCACAAGCTAGAAAATATCCAGGTTTCTATCCAACCTGAACACAGGAAGTCCTTTCTTCTTCTGCTGCAGCTGAGAAGGTCCTGCTGCAGAACCGGAGCCACACAGTTCCTCCACAGCAGAACAGAGGAGGTTCTGGAGGAGACCAGGGTCCACATCTGGACTCAGAGTTCTCCTGAGCTTCAGCAGAGCTGCTGGCTTTGGTTCTGATCCGCCTCTGTTCTGGTGTCTGATCTTCAGAGACGATCTGAACCGACCCATCAGAACTCAGTGGAGGTGGTGGAGGATGAGGATGGGGCGCGGCGAGGAGGTGGAGGAAGAGCGCCGTGATCCATCTCTCTGCTGTGGAGAAACTGTTTGTCTCTGATTTCACCTTCTTGTCTGCCTGGTCGGCTCTTTTTTTCACCCAGCATTAAAATGCTGCTGATTCATTTTGGTGTTCAGTCGGCACCATTATTATTCCAACACTATGATGGTCCCAAACCCATCAGTTCTTCTACTATTCTGGCTGCAAACAACTTCCTGGTTCTGAGGACATGGAGTCTGTGAAAAGCATCAAGACAGACAAACATGAGAAACTTTAGTGAGGAGATTCAGATGCAGTGGAAGAACCAGAACCAAACAGAGACGATGTGATGATGAATGGTGGATTCTTGCTCCTGAATCTGAAGCTGTGAGATTACAGTGTGATGAGAATCTGAGATAATCTGATGAGGACAAAGAACAGGATGTTGCCCCGACTACAGTCATCAGTCTGATGCTGGAACAGAAGTCAGAGTCATCAGGGAACAGCCTTCAATTGGTCCAGCTGTGTTACGCACAATGGATCAGAACCAGAACCAGAACCAGGCCTGTGTGTTCTGTGCAGTGAGAGACTGGTGTATTCAGTGTTTCTGGGCTTTGAACCCTCATCCATTTTACTTCTATGTCAACGGTGGAGCAGGAAGTGGAAAATCCCACCTGATTAAATGTATTGATCTGAAGCAAGCACTGCTCTGGACCATCAGATCCATCAGTCGCCTCTTCTACTGATGGAGAGGAGGCTGACAGATCAGATCAAACTGTCATGTTGACGTCATTTACAGGAACAGCAGCTTTTTCTATCAATGGCTGTTTGTTACATTCGCTGCTCAAACTACCCAGGAGTCTAAAACCTCCCATTCAACGACTTGATGCTCAACCAGATGAAGTCAGATTTCAGCTTTTAGATGCTGAAATTGTTGCTACTGATGATATTTCAGTGGTTTCAAAACCTCTTTCTGCTGATGTGGATGCAAGACTGAAAGAAAAGGAAATCACTGAGATTTTGGAGGATCGTCTGTTTCAGGGTCGTTGATGTATCAGGATTTCCATCAGGGGAAATTAAACATGTTAGAATATGTAAATCCATTGCAATTATTAGAGCATTTGAAATGTTGTGCACACAGAAATTATAATTAAATATTAAAATGAGACGTTTTCAGAGGTTTTTATCAATATGATTCGGCTTTAAGGCAGAGTTGATAAAAAATATTTTTAATGCAAATATTTAAATTTGAACAGGAAAAGAACAGAATGAGCAGCAAATGAACCAAATGCAGAAGAAAAATGTTTTTATTTAAAACACATGAAGAAAAATGTACAAAAGGAAGATTTAATGTTAAATCTGACATGTTGAGAAAAACTGGAGCCGATAGAAACAGAAAATGATCAGATTGAGAAAAACTGATCAATATTTCAATGAAATCTGATGAATGAAAGGAAAAAATAAGAGAAACAACATCTTGATATTCAGTGTGAAGCTTTGACTGGAAACAAACAGAAAAACATGAGGATTATATGAGATACTATCTCATTATAATGAGGTAGTATCTCATAGAGCTAAATGTAGCTGTTTGCAATGGCAAGGAATGTGGTTTAGTTCATTTAAATTAACTCTGTAATATAAGCCAGCGCAGTATAAAGTAATCAATTAGTTATAGTGACGACGGCAGCGAATTTTGAAGACGTCTTAAAAAGATGCATTCATATCTTTGAAGCTCCCGGTTTCTGTTTCTTCACTTCGTCAGTCCACAACTGACTTTCCGTTAACTGTAGTTAATATGTGAGGATGACGTGGTTTATTGGCTGTAATGGTAAATGTTCAGTCGACCACAAAGTGGAATAACTGGTGAGTCGTTCATAGATGCTGCATCTCACTGCCAAACCATTGCGGCGCCAAAACGATATACTTTTGTTAAGTTAAAGTAAAATATGTCGTGGCATTTCATGCCACCTGCTCTGTCTGAATCTCTCTCTTTTATTAGATTCTCAATAATTTATGGACCTGCTCCCCAAGCAAATCAATCAATAAATAATAACTGTTTGTGTGTTTGCAAATCTATTTCTTTGATTTAATCAGTAAGTTCAAGTAACAAACAAAACATGATGTGCTTGGTTTTGTGCAGTGCAGGTTGTTTCAGAAAGACAGAAGAGTGGATGCACTGTTGCTAGGCAACAGCGCTCCACCTGCACCACTGCGCAGTAAAATCATTTCACAGAAAAAATAATAAAAAGCGCTTAAAGGAATGATGAATGTCCCGGCCCAGGCTCTGTCTGCATGGAGTCTGCATGTTCTGTGCGTGTGTGGGTTCTCTCTGGGTACTCCGGCTTCCTGCCACTGTCCAAAAACATGACTGTGAGGGGAACTGGTCTTTCCAGACTCTCCCTCGGTGTGTGTGTGTGTGTGTGTGTGTGTGTGTGTGTGTGTGTGTGTGTGTGTGTGTGTGTGTGTGTGTTGTTTGTCCTGTGTGTCTCTGTGTTGCCCTGCGACAGACTGGCGACCCGTCCAGGGTGAACCCGCCTCTCCCCCAGAACGCAGCTGGAGATTGAAACCAGCAACTCCCCACCAGGGACCAGGTGTTAGAAAATGGATGGAGAGATGGCGTTATGAATGACCATATTAGGATTCATTTCTCAGGAAAATTATAATTTGTAGTGTGACTTGCTTTCCATTGATTGTAACATGTGATGCTGGTCTTGTGTTTCTTCCCTTCCAGTGTCGGATCACAGAATGGATGACCTGAGTGATTTCCTGAGACAGAGAAATATTCCTGAGGAAACTATTGAGGCCAGGCTGAGAGAGCAGCTACAAGCTAAAGAAACATCAGTATTTCTAAAGCTACAGTTTTTAAGGCATGTGTCCAGCAATGTTATGTAATTGAATTCAAATAATCTGCATGCAATTCTAGTTCCATCAGTTTTAAATGAATTATTTTTTATTCTCTTGTTTAGATTGATGCCAACGTCATCCAGCTCATGGCAGATGAAGAGCTAAAGAGTGATTTGCCATCGTATGGAGACCGCATAGCCCTGTTAGGATCCTGAGAAAGGAAGGAAAATGGCCCCCAAACAGTCGCAAATCAAAACTGTTTGAGCCTGAAATCCAAGCTGGGTAAAAGGAAAACTGCTCATCAAGATGGTTGTGGTCTGGAAAAAGAAGAGCAATCTGAAACCAACGTTAAGAAGAAAGCTCTGAATCCAGAGAACAATAGAAAAAGGCTGCTGCTTTATGATGAACAGGCTTTTCAACAAGTGAGAGCAAGAAGAGGTGGTGGAACCAGGAAGGTTTCAGAGGAAGCTAAAAAAAAGTCAGATAATCCACAGAGCTGCTGGCATTTTCTTTCCCAGTGGAAGAAACAGAGAAGGGTCCAGAGCAGATTTAGAAAGAGATCTGAAAGATGATCAGGAAGTGGCAGTTGATGACAAAATCCCTGCTGGACAAATGTTTCATGTTACCAAACTGACTGTCCTCAGGTTTTACCTGACCAGCCATAAAAAGAAGGCTGACCAGTCAGTCGGTCAGGATGAAGCTTTGCCTTCAGCGTTTTTCCAGGACCAAGCCGGTTCTGTGAGTCGGCCCTCCTCTTCCTCTGCTGCTCATGTTGCAATGACCAGCCAATCCACAATGTCCACAGAAGAAACTCCTGACTTTCTACTGATTGGAAACAGAACAAATCATGACAGAATAAACTTTTCCCTTCATTCTGCAGAGCTTAGGGAGGAGGATGTGGATAGCAGTGGCATCGTGTTTCTAGGACCGTTTCCTGACACTCAGCCTCAGATTCTGGACGACACTTTGCCAATATCCCCTCAATCCACATCATCTGCCGAGGCAGTGAAGGAGACACTGATAGTTCACAGAGGACAGGTACTTCCTGAGTCACAGCACACTTCTGTGATGACGGACTTTTAGACAGACACTTTAAAATCCAGCTTTACTGCCAGATGGACCCTGAGATGGTTCTGATGGCGGCGGAGTCGTTAGAGACTGTCGTCTTTCTGAGTTCTGGAAAGAATTGTGTGACCAGCGTCCTGCAGGAAACACTTACAGAGTGGCTTTTCTGAGACATGATGATGGACAGAGCCGGTGGCAGAGTGTCGGCCCAATGATTGTTTTTGGATGGACAAGAGAGAAATGTCTTCCTATGAAGATTGCACCTGTCCTACTAGAGCAAGCAGCCTTGGACAGGTAAAAAGTGATGCAGTGGAGAATTTCCTTCAGTTCCTGCCTGAATCTGAGCGCTTTGTGTTTCAGCCATGGCAGTCAGACTCCAGCAGTGTTGACCAAGAGGAATTGATAGAGATTCTTGATCAGCAGTTGCAGACGAATGCCCACTGCCAGCGGCGTAAATGAAATCCTGCAGGAGCTGCACACAAAGCGCTTGTCCAAGAGCTGCTTCTGTTATTGAACAGTGGGCCGAAACACTCAGGATCACCGGGAACAGCTTCCAGGACCTTTTCTTCACTGCATGGAAACTTACAGCCAAATGCAAGAAAAGCTTTGAAGTCCATTGTCTTTCCTCAGGAAATGAGTTTTCATCAGAAGGACATTGAAAAGTTCGCTAGCACATACATCAGGAACGCAGATGTGCAGCATCTGTCCTTGTTTCTAAGGTTCTGCACAGGTTCGGACCCGTTCCTGGATCAGAATATTCTCCCTGATTTGACAAAGATTCAAGGGTTTCTCAGCAGACCTGTGGCTCACACATGTAGCTGCGTCCTTGAGCTGCCAGGCTATCATGATAGCTATCCAGATTTCAGTGCTGAAATGAACAAGGTTTGGACTCTAATGTTCGGCTCATGGACTTTATTTAAAGATTGGAAAGTGGTGGAGGAAGAGGAAAACAGACATTAAGGTGGATATTTAAAGTTACAAGTTGCCTATCGAGATCTAAGTCGATGTTTTCCCCCAAACTTTCCTTGTCAGAATTTCAGGGTTTAGACATTTTCCCTGGGTGATGTAACCCTTCCCAAATTCCTCCAGAGGTTATAAAAAGGGATCAGCTATTAGTGAGAGGCGAATGCTTGTTTGTGCAGCACAGCAGTTGGTTTGTTTCAGGGTAGATTGTCAAAAGCAACAGGGGACATGCTCTACCATACATGCACAAGTTCTGCAGCTTCAGATCTGTTGGCTGTCAGTGGAAAGTCAAAATAACGGATTGTTCTCTGTTGGCAGAATACAAAATAAATCTATTCTGAGTAAAGTGTAGGGTCTGTTTATGATTTGCTGTTGCTCTGTAAATAAATGCATTGGTCATAATACTGAGAAACATAGATACAGCACAGACCCAAAGTTTGGACACGACCTGCAAGAAAGCCACTCATGACCCTGACAGGGCAACCTGTGAGGCCAAAACCATTTCAGGTCACGACCTTGAAGCTCATCAGGGGAAAGCAGAGAGTGCAGAGCAGTGATCACAGCGACAGGTTGCTGCTGTGGAGAAACTACAATATAAGGCGTATTTTCAGTTGCTTTTTTGCTCTGTCCGTATTTCCACATGTGTTGGTTGGTAGTTTGATGCCTTCAGGCTGAATCTCCAAAGTCGATAGTCATGAAAATAAAGGAAACTCATTGAATGAAAAGGTGAGTCCAAACTTTTGCTCTGTACTGGATGTCAAGAGTGATGACAACATTTGTTCTCTTATCGAATTGATACCAACCGCAAACAATCATATTGGTAGGAAAACTGTCACAAATGGTTACCTTAGCAACAAGGTGATTAAAACATGGCCTAGTTCATGTAACACTCCTGTCCAGACATCAACAGTTTCCCTGACCAAGTGAGGGTCAGAAAACGGAGAAGCTGCAAATGCTGCCACTGTTTATTGCTGTTTGGAAGAACAGACTAGTATTTTGCAGCAATAAAGAAGATTAAATACATAGAAACTAATAGATTGACCTCAATGTTGAAGGAAACTAAAATGTTTTAGTGTTTTTAAATAAAGCATAGAAACAAATTGTAACTCATTCATGCCTTTTAGTTTCACAATCACAGTGTTTACACAGGACAGACTGACATAATATCTGACTTGTTGGATGTTTTGTGGACCTGGGCGATTTAGAGAAACTATTCCCTCAGCCCATCGCTGATCATTTGGCGGAGTCTTGCAGAAAGATTAGTAACTTCATATCCATCATCTGTCATTACCAGTCTGTGCTCTGAGTTCAGTGCATCAGTGAAATACATCACAGGGAAAGTCCTGGAAATGGCTTTCTTCTCTACATATTTCCAGCGTTGTTAGATTAGCAGACTGTAAAAGGTTTGGAAGCCCATGCAGGTTGGGGAGACCAGGCATTAATGTGGGACGCCCTGGAGGATCCCGAGGATCATTAGTAGATCGGATCTGATGCTCATTCCATGCATGGACAACTTCATCCATCTGGATGATAAAACATGGAAAATAAATAAAAGAGTTGTCAAAAAAATTCATGCTGTTGTATTATTTGTAACTTATTTCAAATTTGTGTGTTGAAAGTAAGAAGTGAGTTTATAGTACCTGTATTGTTTGTAAGAAGCAAAACTGGATCAGTGATTTGTCCAGAAAAGTGCCAGCAAAATATCCATCGGCTTTAAGCTGGTGGAAATGTTCCATCCCAAACTGGGAACGTTCACTTCTTAAAGTGCACCACCATCGCTCTGTCCTCTGCTTTCCTCTACTGGGGCCCAGAATAACAGAGTCTAAAGCATCGTCATTCTCGGTGTGGTGCAGAAATCTTTGCATCGCTGCCACATTAGTGATCTCTGTGCCATGATCCATTCGTACCTTTAGAGGAAATCCGTTATACTCCATCACAGCGTCAATGAAATAGCAGCAATAATGTGAGGATCACTATTAGTCTGATGTGCTTCTAGCCAGATCATTTTCCTGGAAAAGCCATCTATGCATCCATTAATTCATATCCCATAAGGTTTAATTTGTCGTACCATCGATGTGCCAGACATAGTTTGGTCCCCGACTGACATATCAGCGTCGTCTCAAGCGGTTTTGTGCAGGCAGGTCAACCCGGTTGGGATCCAATAGGCGCATCCAAAGACGAACTGTTTCCCTGTCTGTGACTCTGCCAGCCATCCAACATTCCTGCTGCATCCATCTGTAGCCATGCTGTCTCCCAGATCCTTGCAGTTGTTGCTCAATAAAAGAGGCCACTTCTGCAACATCTGGCTGATGTTTTCTACGCCAAAGGCGCTTCTTTTGCAGTCTTCTCTCCAGCGTCCGGAGACTTAATTTGACATTATGGGCTTCTTCCAAAACTCGCAGGATTTCAAGATTAGTAAAACCACTTCTGAAGTATTAATCAATGATGTTATCAATATCCATTTCTTTCTATCAAGCTGAGCATATC
>CAJVRI010001087.1:0-39632 GCA_911649635.1 Poeciliopsis gracilis
TGCTAACATTAGCATTAGCAGCTTCATGTTAGCATCGAGATGCTATCTTAGGCTAGCATAGCTTCACTGATAATTGAACTGGTTTCAGTGCAACTTGAACACATCATTAGTCTTTTTAGAAACAGAATTAACTCGACAGAAGCCACGGCTGTAGCTGTGCATCAGATTTACGGTCGTACCAGAAACTGGTGAGTACAAAGGTTCCAGCTGGAACCATTATGTGTTAAAAAATATTTACTGATGAGAAAAAGTTCTGCTGTATTTATGATTTATGCTTAGCTTAGCAAATGTTTCATGAACAGTTTTATTTCAATATTCTTGGTTCTGATGAAGCAATAAATATAATAAATATATATTTATCCAGTGAAACTCTGAGCTGATGATGTTCAGGTTTCGTTCAGTTGTTGCTGCTTGGCAACTTGTGCAGTTTTTCATTCATTAATCCTCCACTTCAAAATGTATGGATGATTAAACATAAGCTACATCCAATTAAAATTAAACTCCCATAATAAAATCCACAAGCTCTGTTGTCAGAGTTTCACATTTAAGCAGCCGACATAAACTGTAATTATCTGTTCATCATCCTGGATGCTGACGGCAGCAGAACGAACGGCGGAGCAGAGACTCGCCGAAACCAGGGGAGGATGAAGGAGTCGTCCAGGAGGCCGAGGTCAGAGGTCAGAGGTCAGCGACAGATCGGGCCGAACCGGGCCTCACAGCGTGAAGCAGCAGCTAATGCCTGTAATAATTATATGTTCACAATGTTTACTATGTTGTCAGATTTTGAGAAAGATGAAGATGTGAAAGTGAAAAAGAAATCTGCATCTTCTAAGGAAGTTAAAATTTAACGTATTGATGTTTGAACTTCATGTGACATGAGACAAAATCACCAAGTTAACATGAGAGGAAAAAAACCTTCAACTGCTCAGCAACAGACTAAACATGTTTAGCATGTTTAGGAGCGGCATTGAGGCGACACGTTCAGGTGCTGCGTTCAGGTGATGTGTTCAGGTATGCGTTCGCTGATGTTTTCAGGTGCTGCATTCAGGTGCTGCATTCAGGTGATGCATTCAGGTGCTGCATTCAGGTGCTGCGTTCAGACCTTTCTATAAACCAGAGAATCAGCTGAAATGTTCCTGGCAGGACTCAGAAAAATGTTTTCTGTCTGATTCTTCAAGGTTCTGCTGAAATCTGGGACATTTGCTGTTGCGTAACTTAGCAGTTTTACAAAAGAGGAGAAAAAAGTGCAGGAAAGACGAAGGTTCAGCTCAGCGACTGACTTCTCAGCACAGATAAACAGAGACTCAGTGATGCAACAGGCGGGAAACAAAGGAGACGAAGGAGCGCAGAGAATGACTGACGGAGGCTGGAAGCCTGCAGAGCTGCTGAGACGTGAAAGTCAACTTCACCTGAAACTCGCTGCAGACTAAACTCATCCAGCCTCTCAGTTTGCCTTTCTGACGGCCTGGAGATGAAGAGCAGAAACGTCCATGAGAATCTGAAAACCGTTTTTCTCTCGGCTGTCTGATGGCGTTTTCTCTCTGTTAGTTTGTGTTTCTGAACCAAAGGCGTCAGCAGATCTTTAAAGCTGATGGTGTTCCTTGAAGTTTCTGTGTGAAATGCAGCCTGGCTCTGGAGATTAACTCAAGTTTTTTAAACTGTAACTCGTCTTTGATCTTCGGTATGTGGGTCACCGTCGTACCTGCCTGAGAAACCGCCAGGCAGCGAGAGAGACTCCTGCTGCACCTTTCATACCTTCAGATGTTCACTTTCCCCCCAATGTCAAACATTTTTCCATGTGAAATCCTAAACGTGCGGCATGCTTTTCTGTTCATCTCTCTGCGTCAGAACTCACTTCACAGGCTGCAGCTTCGACATTTTATATTCAGATTCCAAAACACGCAGCTGGACTTTATCGGTCAGTAGTTTCCCTCCTGATGGTCCAGGTGACCCACTTCTCCCTCTCTGCTCGAGTCCAACCAACCTGTTCCCCTCCTGGCCTGTGGGGGCGCTGCAGGAAAAGCGACACAAAAAACCTCGGAAGACGCTGAGAGCAACTTCACATTCAAACCAACCAACTCAGACCGGTCCGGTCGGTCGGTCCGATCCGTTCCGATCCGGTCCGGTCCGGTCCGATCCGATCCTGTCCCGGGTCCGGGTCCGATCCGATCCTGTCCGGTCGGTCCGATCCGGTCGGTCCGATCGGTCGGTCCAATCTGATCCTGTCCAATCATATCCGGTCCGGTCGGTCGGTCCGATCCGATCCTATCCGATCCGGTCCGATCCGGACCGAGGCTTGGAGGACCAGAGGTCAGAGGTCGATTAGAGGTCACTCACACCGAACCGGACTTTCTGGGCTGGATTTGGATTGAATTGGACTGATCAGGGCTGGCTCTGTTTTGTTTGAAAATGCAACAAACTGATTTACTGAAGGCTTTAGTCAGAAAGAAAGGCGTGATGATGATTTATCATCAGACTGACGGAACAGATTTGGGGTTCTCCAGAACTCGGCCTGCAGACCCGTCATCATCTCAGGTGAAGGTTTTCCTATCAGCCGCGGTGACAGCAGCGTAGGAGGAAGCGTGACAGCTGCAGCTCTGCAGGGGAACAGAAACTGTCTGCCATCGCTGGTTCAGGATGAGACAGAACCGGCACGTCGGCCCATCAGAACCTCCTGATCTCCGACCAGCTGCAGCTCTTCTACCAGCTCTTCATTTGGCCAGAAACTCAGTAAACCTGGAAGACGTGAACAGAATTATGATCCGGCTGCAATCTGAGGCTCGTCCCAGCCAGCAGCTCTAACAGTTAGCTCTGCTAGCATCAAGTGAGCAGATGATGGAGTTCTGGTTCGGTGGAACCAGGTCAACCCGGACCATCAGGAGGAAAACATCCGGAGTTTCAACAGGTTCATCCTTCAGCATCTCAGACATCTGCCAGTGCTCCCAGCTCAGTCTCCACAGGCGAGAGGTAGCAGGTTAAAGGTTAAAGGTGAGATTTCTAACTCCTCTGGTGCCTGGATGAAGATTCTGTCCACCATCTGGTGATCTGGAGTGTTTTTTGTGGCTTCATGTGGATATAAAATGAAGACCGTGGCAGCAGAGGAGGCGGCTGATTGATGGCGCCTCTCAGGACCGGCTTTAGCGAGCGCCGCTGATCTCAGCTACAGGAGCGTGTAATAACTGCTGAAGAGTTTTAATGGCTTCAAAGCCCTCAGAGATCTGCTGAACTCCTCGCCATCCATCTCCTTGCGTTAAACTGTCGCTGTCCTGCCTCTCCATTTATCAGAGCGCCGCTCCTCCATCGCCGGCCCGGCCCGCCCGGCCCGGCTGGGTTCTGCCCGCTCAGCTCGCTCCAGCTGCTACAAACCCCACAACAGGTGAAACCCTCTGAACACGCTGATTCTCTCCAGTCGGTCCGATCCGGTCGGTCCGATCGGTCCAGTCGATCCGATCCGGTCGGTCCGATCTGATCCGATCGGTCGGTCTAGTCCGATCCGATCCGATCGGTCGGTCCAATCCCGGTCGGTCCGGTCGATCGGTCGGTCGGTCTAGTCGGTCGGTCGGTCCGATCCGGTCGGTCGGTCGGTCCAGTCGATCGGTCGATCCGATCCGATCGGTCCGGTCGGTCCGGTCCGATCCGATCCGATCGGTCGATCACAGAGAGCTGATCTGATTGGATAAAATCGATCGCCTTCATTGAGTTCATGTCTGACAGACGGTTTATAGACCAGCTCTGGTGAAACCTGCATTAAATCACCATGTTTAAGATGCTGATGCTTCATTAGCTCAGGGTTTTACTCTTGCTTCCTGGTTCAGGCATAGCGGCGCTGCAGAGGTTCAGATCGCGGGTTTCAATCCCGGTGTGGATCTAGCTCCTCCTGCTAGCCTCCTGCTAGCCTCCTGCTAGCTCCTCCTGCTAGCCTCCTGCTAGCCTCCTGCTAGCCTCCTGCTAGCCTCCTGCTAGCCTCCTGCTAGCCTCCTGCTAGCCTGCTGCTAACCCCATCCTGTCACAACATTGAAGCCCAGCTGAGCTAGCAAAGCTAACTAACTCTTAGTGAGCTTCAATCATCCAGATAATTAATTTTTGAAGAGAGAAACTAATTGCCAATTAAAAAGCTGAATGAATCCTTTGTAGCCGTTTGAATGGAGCAGGATGGAGAGCTGCTGCTCTTTGTTTCTGTTCCTGTTTGAATCCCAGAGGAACCAGAGCTGGTTCTGAGCTTCAGACCCGGTTCTGCTGTGGTTGACAGAACCACCTGTTCAAGTCTGATTAGACTTAAAGGGCCAGTACCATGTAAAATCCACTTCCCAGCGTTGCATCGTGTTGATGTCGACCTGGAGCTTCGAGTTGTTGCTGTTTCTGCTCAGGTTTAATATTTATGACGTTCAGCTGAGCGACGCTTCACAACCAGCTGCTACTGATTATATTCACATTTCATTCAGATCACATCGTTGAAGCAGCAGCTCTATCGTTCTCTCAGCAGGTCGATTCGTCGTTCATGCTGCTGAGAGATACTGACCACCAGGAATCTGATATCCTGAGCATGTATGTGGCGACAGTGGGAAGGAACAACTCCGTGTTAACAGGAAGAAACCTGCAGCAGAACCAGAGCCAGACTCAGGCTGCAGACAGAATCATTTAGCGATGAGTCCAGATAAATGTCGGAGCAGGAGGAGGAAGCCCTGGCAGGAAGTGAAGTCATTTATTCAAATGAAAGTTCCTCTTTGGTCCTGATTGGCTGGGTCTCCATCCTCACTGGTTTCTGTGCTAAAACCCAGTTGGTCTGGTTTAGTGGGAGTTTGAGGTACTGAATGTAGAAACAAAACCCACCAAACATTTTGTTTCATATTGATTTAAATTGTTGTTTCTCTTCCAACGAGGAAATAATGTGATGCAGAAACATTTGCCAGCTTTTTTACCAACGTTTTGGATATTTCCTGCTGAAGTTATTTGTAAATTAGTTTTGTTTTATTTCAACTGAACTGAGACATTTTCAGGAGGAACTAAAGAAAAATGTAATGTTTAGTGTTTTTTGCAGATTCTATGTGACAAACAGCTTTTTAAGGTGAAAGCAGCTCAACCTTCTGCCAGTTTTCCAGCAGAGGGAAGTCTGTCCGTCTGTCTGGTCAACCAGTCCCGCCAGAACGCTGCTGGGAATTGCTTTTAACAGATTTCACAATTTGAAGAAGTAATTTAGATGTCTTTCTGCCTGTTCCTCGTCTGTCATCACCTCCAGGTTCCTGGCACGCCCGCTGCCGGGTCGGACGGTTCTGAGAGCTTTCAGCAGCGTTCAGTCGTCCTTCAGCCGGATCAGAACAGCGGCGTGCTTTCAGCCCGGCTGAGAGGGAATGTTCACTGAGCTGTCACGGCTCACAGTGGCAGTAATACGTTTAATGATTCCCATTAAAACAGGATCTGCTGCCAGAACTGAAGAGAAACATTCGATCATTTCATCCAAAAAGAATAAAATGTTTCTGCTCCGCAGGAGGAAAAACATGACCAAGAGGATTAAACTGGATTTCTATCAAATCGAACCAAACAAACCAAACGTCTCAGGCCACGCCCACCGCCGTCCTCACACACAGGACACAGGATCACTCAGTGCTGCGTTTATGATGTTTCTAATCTCTGAACAGTAAATGATGCTGCAGCTGAATGAGACCAGAAGCTCTGCAGGTTCTGACCCACAACCTGGCAGCGCTAGGCAGAAAACAGGATCAGTACAGCAGCAGCGTTAGCGTCTCTGAAGCGTTAGCATCTCTGCAGCATTAGCATCCCTGAAGCATTAGCGTCTCTGAAGCGTTAGCATCACAGAGGCGTTAGCGTCTCTGAAGTCCAGCAGCTGCTCTGGTTTGCTGCAGATTGAAAGCAGAAGTTGGAGGATTGAGGCAAACAGAAACTCCAGGATCATACCTTCCTCTCCTCTTCCTCTCCTCTTCCTCTCCGTCTTCCTCTCCTCTTCCTCTCCTCTTCCTCTCCGTCTTCCTCTCCTCTTCCTCTCCTCTTCCTCTCCTCTTCCTCTCCATCTTCCTCTTCCTCCAGGTCACACCTGCTCAGTCTCAGTTTCTTTCTGAAATGAGGTCGCTGTGTGAAACCTCCTAAGGCATGATGGGAAGTCATTGCTGAGCCTGAGGGGAGAAACGCCGCCGTCATGCAGTGATCACGTCCAAACAGTCGGTTTAACGGCGCCGCAGCCAGGAGTCCGTTTCCATTTAATAAAGCTTTAAAAGCTTCTGTCGCCTCCTCTCCGCCTCTCCTCCTTTACGCTGCCGCTGAGTGTTTTATGGAGATGCATGAGCGTCATAAAAATGTGTTTAGCTTTCCGCATCGCTCTTATTGCCTCCCATGATTGTAATGGACACACTGAAGCGATGTTGTCTATAAAACACACATTAGTCACGTCAATAAGAGGCGTCCCCAGAGTGCAGGTATGCGCAAAACATCCACCGCTCTCATGTGGCCCCCAGGAGCCCGTTACCTGGCTGCGCCCGCCCCCGCTGTTGAAGCTCCGCCTCTTCACCCTGCAGCGTAATCAGCGGAGTGACGAGACGCGTGTTCAGTCTGGATGAAGAAACTTCCTGCTTTTCTGCTCCGTCATTCATGGAACCTGAAACATGCAGCTGATCGTTTTTTCTCCATCTGCAAAAACTGGGATGAATTATTTCTGTCACCCAAAGAGGTTTCACCTGTTCCAGGAAGCATGAACCAGCAGGTCCTGCCCGTTGCCTAGCAACCCCACCGAAGCCTCGCCCGTTGCTTAGCAACTCCCACTTTCTTGTTGCTGACTTCCAGGAACCACTTACTGGATTCTTGTGCAGGAGGCTCCACTAATGCTTTTCAAAGATGTGGCTCTATTTGCAGCCATTTTCAATGTAAACACTGACTTGGGGGCGTGGCCATCATCAGGATTTAAAGTGACAGAGGCCCTAAAACAGCTCAAAACAGGCAGATCAGAGAAGAGTCTGATCATCTCAGAATGATTTTAGATCAAATGTTTAATGAACCTTAGATCAGGTTAGGACAGTGACCTGATCAGTAGATCTGTTCTAACCTGATCCCGGAAGCATTCTGCCTTTAAGCGTTGTGCCTCCTGGGGACAAAACGCTTCGAAGCATCTGATTGGAGCTGCAGGTCGTGAAGTTAAGAAATCTCTCCATCAATACTTTTAGCTATGAAAGCTGTACTTCAGTTCACACTCTGGAGTTTAGGCAGTAAAATGTCTCCATATCAGCGTGTTGAGACGTTCCCACTGACGTCTCTGTGGCGATAAAACAAACCTCCAGGTCAGGTTTCTACTGAAGAAGCTGTTTGTTCCTCATTGTGTTCATCTAATCATCTCATAGATCATAATCTGCCTTCTGGTCACCCAGAGGTCATCGAGGGGTCACTCAGAGGTCATCCAGGAGTCACCCAGGGATCATCGAGGGGTCACTCAGACGTCATCCAGGGGTCACCCAGAGGTCATCCAGGGGTCACTCAGACGTCATCCAGGGGTCACCCAGAGGTCATCCAGGGGTCACCCAGAGGTCATCCAGGGGTCATCGTTGAGGAGCAGTTCCTCTCTGCAGACGTGTCTCTACATGTGTGCAGCTTTAGAACGATCAGATTGTAAATCTGTTGACGGGACCCTGCGCTCCGCTCCGCTCTGATATTTTCATGCTTCGTTAATCTGGCATTAATCTGCGGCGTAAAGGTCGCAGGAGAGCCGAGTGAAGATGGAGACTTCATACTAATGACCGACGAGGCGATGCAGGGAGGAACTGAGGCAAGAGTCCTGCTGGAGGCGAATCAGCGAGCGTAAAACCTGCAGAAAATGTTCAAAAAAAGAAAAACAAAGTTCAGCTTCAGTGATTTGAGGACAAAAACTCCAACTAAAGTCTTTAAGTTATGAAAACGAAACGAGAGAACGAGGAGCTGAGGGAAGCTGAGGAAATGAGCTGTGTTACCGTGACTTTAAGAGCTGGAGCAGAACGGATGATGATGATGAAGAAAACAAAACATTCATCTGAGGCAGAGGGGGTCAGCATCCCGGAGACACTGGGAGAAACTCAGGACCCGGTTGCCCTGCCCGGCTGCCTGCTCCTCTCTGGTAGCTTAGCAACAGTTGCTAATGGCGCCGGCAGCCCATAAACACGGAGCTGCCATCAATCTGTCCTTCGGTTATGGAAATGTTGGCAGGACTTATGGCGACTCTAAAAGCTGAACAGGAAGTGGTGAACAGGAAGTGGTGAACAGGAAGTGGTGAACAGGAAGTGGTGAACAGGAAGTGGTGAACAGGAAGTGGTGAGGTCAGAGCTAAATATTTATCTTGCTTGCTAAGTATTTAGCAATATTTGTTTAGAAACTAGCCCTTAGCTTCAGTTTCTAAACAAGCTAAGGGCTAACTGTTTAGTTTGAATAAAAGCTGAATATTGAGCTGTAGCTAAAAACTAATTATTGCTGAAAGTATTTATTGATCATAAATGATCAGCTGATCAAGCATCTCATCCATGATGTTGGTTTTTCGCAGCCGTCCTCCAGATGGTTCGAGCTGCTGGTTGTTTCCGGCCGCAGATCCAACCCGGATCAGGAGGAATCAGCTCAGCCAGGTGGTTCTGTAGGATCCGGGAAGCTTTCATGTCCTCGTCTCTCCTTCTCTGTCAGAAACAGACGGAGGATGTCTCTCTGTTCCTGATTCAGTTCTTCAGCCTGCGTTTCCTCTCTGAATCGTTAAAACTCTTCCTGTCTTATCTTCAGGTAGGAGGTTCACAGGATGAAGCTTTGTGTGTTTTAGTTTGGATCTTCTGCAGCGGTTGGAGCAAAGTGTCGTCTGAGGAGGAAGGTTCATCTGAGCTTAAACTGACACCAAACAGGTTTTACATCTTCAAGGTTTGTTTGAGGAAAAGCGGATTTAGATTGTAGGAATGTGTGAAACGTTTTTCTGTCTCTTCTGTTTTACCTTCTGTCGTTTTCCTCTCCCGCCTCCGTTATCGCCTCGCTGTGTTTCAGCAGCCATGTCTGCCTTCCTGGCGCTTCTCTTCTTTTCCTGCAGCACATTTCTGTTTCTGTTGGGTTTTACTGAAGGTTTCTCCTCGTTTTTATCATTTCAACTGGATCCAGTCCAAACCAGTTTAAATCCGTCTTTATCCTGATGTCAAACCCAAACTGTGTCCCAGTTTCAACCATCTGCTTCTTTATTATCCTATACATATGCTACATGGTTAGCATTGAGATGCTATTTCACGCTAGCATAAGTCCACTGATTGGAAAACGCACAACAATAGTGGTTTCCAGTCAGATGGGTTAGAAGCAGAAATGAACCCAGTGGGACGAAGCTTCATCGTCCATCGCTGCTGAGAGGACGTCGCTGTCCTCTCTGCTGTACAAACACAAACACCAACACAAATGGAAAATTGTGATTAGTTGTGTAAAATAGTAACATTAAAATTGATGTAACTAATTAGTCAAAATGAACATGCTAAAGTCCCAGTCCTAATTCATTTAAAATTATTTGAAGTGATTGTCTTCTCCAGTTCTGGAAATCGATCCTAATCGTCTCCAATTCCTCTGGATCAACAGTTTTTGTTCTTCTTCTGGTACTTCCTCATTAAGGCGAGTATTTATGACAAACTAACCATTATAGGAGTACATAAACATCAAACATGTACATGAACTACTAAAATGCATCATGGATATTGTTTAGTGTGTAAAATGTAGAGTTCAGACACAGATTAGACGCCGTCTGTTTCTGTGCAGAGTCTGTAAAAGCCTGAGGAAAAATCTTTCTGCTTCACATCAGTCTTCTCTTCATCCAGTCAATCAGCTGGAGTCGGATCAGAGATGTGGGTCAGGCGAAAGGAGGACATTAGCTCAGAGAATCAGGTTAACCCACATCTCTTCTTCTTCTTCGTCTGATATTAAAATGGCCTCCGGTGGAGGGGAAGTAAGTGATTATATCAGAAAGGTTTTCTGGTACCTGGAATATGAGCGTCTTCTCTGGAACGAATGTCTGCCTCGTTTTGCCTTTTTGTAGAAAGTAACAGAGAAAAGTTTCCTCTAACCAGAGAAAATCCAACCGTCCATAAATCTTCTGCTCTGACTCTGCTCACGGCGCTTCTAGGTGTTGACGATCTGTGCTGGTGGGTCGGGTCTCTGCGATTTGCAGGTGAAATGGTTCTGCTGATTTCACCAGGTCGTGACCTTCGGCTGTCATTGGAGCGGTTCGCAGCCGGGATGAGGACCGTTTCCTCCAAACCCAACACCATGGTCTCCGGATCAGCAGCTTGTTCCCACCAGTCGGGAACAAACTTCCAGAAAGGCAGAAAACTGCTGAAACACTGAGTTCCTTTAAAACGAGGCTAAAATCCCATCTGTTAGATTCATGATCACTAGAACACTGACTGCTACGTTTGACGTCCATCGGTCTGGAAGTGTTTCCTGGACCAACTCCAAGGTTCTGGACTCCTCAGAACCTTCCCAGGAAATTACTTCTGGAGGGATTAGTGTCCTTTTTATTTCCATGATTATCCCAGAAGGGGAAGCGTTGCTTTGGCGGTTCCAACCAGTTGAGAACCAGCTGATGTGACGGCGGTGGAGCGCCGTGGGGCGTCGCCTCCATCAGGGTTCGCTGATCAGCCGCAGGTGGAAGAGCCTCTAGTCTCTGTCCGTGATCTGGTCAGTGTGATGGAGCAGGATGAAGAGGCGTCCCTCCTCCTCCTCCTCCCGTTGCTGTAATTGGACCATTGATTGGTGCTGTCTGGATACAACAAAGGAGTGACAGGGATCAACTGTCTGCAAGCAGCTGGAGACGAAATGAACCGACAGAAAGGAGACTGAACTGTACCTTTTTTCATCATTTCCACCAAATTCCTGCTTCCTGAATATAAACTGGAAGCTCAGTTTGAACAGAGTTGTTGTCGAATTAACCTGCAGATGTAACCAAGCGTTCCTGTTCCCACAGGAACCGTTCCGCTGATTTTAAGGAAAGTATCTGAATTTCAAACGCGGCATCCATCTGGCAGCAGCTGGATCTTCAGCTGATACTGAAGCTGGACAGACCCAACAGAACTGAGTCCAAATCAAGTCCAGATGAATTAACATGTTTCCTGCCAGCAGGAGACATGTTAATTCATCTGGACTCATCAAAGCTGAGACAAACAGAAATGCTTGGTGTTTACCTGAGAGGCATGAATCAGGAAGTGAAGAGGATGATGCTTCATCCGCTGAATCCTGAAGTGAGGAGTTGACCTTCCTGCTTCTCCGATACCATCAGACAGACGTGCAGAGACCGGCCCAGTCAGTGAAGATGCATCGCTCGTCCATCGGTCCAACCCAAACCATCAGTCAGACACTCGGTGAAGGTCCAACAGATCTCTGGGATCCAATAGATCCACCATGACTCCTCAGGTGGACCAAATATCATCATCATCATACGCTCAAACATCCTAGGACTGGAAAAACTAATGCCTCTGGCTTTCAAAGTCTCTGCTGTTGGTGTACAACCAAAAAATTTTATTTTAAAAAATGTTTGAAATTCTATGAAAAAAATATGCAAAAAAAGTGAACCTTCCACATATATATATATATATATATATATATATATATATATATATATATATATATATATATATATATATATATATATATATATATATATATAAACATGCAGGTTTTAGTGTTGGAGGCTGTAATCTTGAGTAATTTAGATTTATTAAAATCAGGTCCATTTATTTTTATTATCTGTGTCTTAATGTTTTCTTGATTTGGTTTAATATGTGAAAAAGTAATTAAGTTTGTGTTAGTTTAGCGCCATTACCTGGAGGATCCACTAGGGGCACTCGCGGGTTCTTTTCCTTCTCGATGCAGGCGAGTGAAAGGAGGAGCGTCGATCGGTTCCATGTGGTGGTTTCCGCCTTCTGACTCCCGCCTTTACGGTAAGTAATGAAGTAACAACTTAAAGAGGAGGGCGCGTGGGGGTGTTAGTGTGTTTGGTTTGCTCTGTGCCGCAGAGTTGCTGCTAGCACTGCTGCTAACTAGCTAGCACTGCTGCTAACTAGCTAGCACTGCTGCTAACTAGCTAGCACTGCTGCTAACTAGCTAGCACTGCTGCTAACTAGCTAGCACTGCTGCTAACTAGCTAGCACTGCTGCTAACTAGCTAGCACTGCTGCTAGCGGCTGGAGGCTTCGCGTCTCGCTGTGGTCTCCGAAGTTTGACTTAAATACGAGTCACTTGTTTACGTCATTGATTTTGACTTTGCAATAAAAACGTTACAGTTTTACATATACAGTTAAATTGGTTTTGCAAAATGGTGTCAAGAGATTTTTAGATTAATTTAACAATGGGATGTTTTTAATAATTTTCCACAAATATTTTATCAGAAAAAAAGTATATCATCTTTTTTTCTTCCTAAATGTTTTCTTTAAGTTATAAGTCTCGTATGGGGCTCTGTAAATTTAACATAAAAATAGAAATAAAAAGATTTTTTGTAAATAACAAATTTCCATTTGTAGATTTTGCAATATGACTCTAAGCTTGTTGGTGAACTGAATAAAAAAATGGCTCTTTATATTGGAGAGCTTTTTGACCTCTGGCCTAGTCAAAGTCCCGTTCGCTTCTGACCTCTGACCCTCCAAACTTCAGTCTGGAGGACCAAACCGAACCAAACGGAGCTCTGGTTTGGTTTGAATGTGAACATCAAACGGACCAGAGAGCGCTCCAAAAGCAGGAAGTGGACTACAGCGCAGGGCATTCTGGGTAACCAGAGCTAACATGCTAGCCTAGCGCTAGCAGCAGAAATGGCTCCTGGTCTTCAGCCAAAGACTAAAGAGAAATCCTCCAGCTCTAAACTCTGACGCCTCCATCTTGTTCCATCTGGTGAAACAGGAAGTTGCTCTCAGCGTCTTCAGAGGTTTTAGTGTCGTTTCCTGCAGTGGTTGTTGGTGCAGCGCCCCCACAGGCCAGGAGGGGAACAGGCTGGTTTGGGTCAGCAGGTAGTGGTGCAAAACCGTCTTGATTCAGGAGGTCAAACTTGGTGGTCTGTGGGTGAGTTCTTCATCCTCCTCATCAGGCTGAGATGTCTTTGAGCAGCAGATTGTAGGTGACAGACTGAACTGATGACTCTCTGTGTGAATCTGCTGTCCTGTGATTCATCAGGAGCTCTGCAGCAGGCGCGGCTCCAGCTGAGGTCAGGATCTGCTGCAGGGTTCCAGCCGTCCTCCATGTTCAGCAGCAGCTGACGCGGAGCAGCTGGAGGACAGCACGGCTGTCCAACGTGAGGACGGCTGCTGTGAGTCAGCGCCGCAGTCACGACGTCGGGGGAGGCGGCGGCGCGGCGGGGAGTGCATGTGGTCAGTGTGTCACTGCTGGTTAGATAATGATGACGAGGAGGCAGAAATCTGAGACTTCAGAAAAAAAAACTTTGACTTTTCATACTTTTTAACAAGAAGCAAAGCAGCTGGGATTTTTCCTCCTCTTGGTTTTTCACAATATTTGTGAAAAAAAGTTGAAACTGGAGAACAATTCATGGGAAGTTCACCTGAAAAGAAAAACTCAGATTTATGTTATGAATATTTGCTTCTCTTACATACAGGCGTTGACTCATCAGACCTGAGTCAAAGTTAGCGCTTCGTTAGCGGTTCAGCTGAACAGACTGGAGCTGGACATGTTCCCATAGCAACCGGTGACCCCTGAACCCGCGCGGTTCCTCTGTGGATCAGCTGATGATCCCGGTGAGCTGGGAGCCTGAGGGCGTCTGCTGGAGTGACTTCCAGGATGAGTTAGCAGGTTGCAGAGTGGGCGGGCGTTCAGGTGTCAGCCTGCAGACTCAGATTCTGCAGGAATATTCTGGCTTCATCCTCTGTTTTTCTGGAGTTTGGCTGAAAACTTGACAACATTCACTCCAGTTATTTTCTATTTGTTGGTAATTGTGCTGTGTTAGCGTCAGCAGCATCAGTTAGTTGTGTTTCCATCAATGTTTTTATGTGTATTTTGAAGTTTTGTATTAGAAACAGTTGATGGAAACAGCAACATTCAACATAAAAAGTTTCCACGGTGGCCTGCGATGGTTTTTAGTTTTTCTGAAACAGTTGAAGCCGAGATGGAAACATACGATTGATTTCTTACCCAACCAGTGGTGAGTCTGTGCCTTACCAGAGGAACGGCTCCTATTGTTTTGAGATGTGATTCATGATGATTACTGTTACTGTGGAGCATCAACATCTGACTAAATTAGCCTGTTGATTCGCTCCAAACCGTAGATGGAAACTCACTTTTTCTTTGTGTGACGCTTGGATGGAAACATGGAGTTTGTTTCTGGATCGGCTGTTTCTTCAGCACCAAAGATCTTTAAGCTCAAGGTAAAACCAACCAGGCTCAGCAAATAAGAGAGAATGAATCCTGAATATAATGAAAGGAGCAAAACTGATAAATCGAGTCTTATGCTGATAATCAACCAGGACAGAAAGTCTTTCCATGTTGCTGAAGATCTCAGCTCAAACTGGAGACTCGTTTTCAGCCTGGAACCACAGAAGAAGTTGTAGTTTTGAGGTTCTCAGGTGTTGGAGATAAAAAGGTCTGTGAGACGTTGAGGTGGAATTACATTAAAAACACTAATGTCATAAAATGAAAGGTTCGGCTTATCTGATGATTTCTGCTTTCTTTCCTTGATGCCGGCATGTTGGAGCCCCACAGCTGCGGCGCAGCGGCCATCTTGAATGTTGTGCCCTTTAATCTGCAGCGTCAGCAGTAAACATGCATCATGGCTGACGGGGCTTAAAATGGCCAGAGGAGCTGCGTTTGTGGAGACTGACTTGCAAAGCTGATCTGACAAACTGTGAGTGAAACAAGGTGACATCGGCCTGATTTACACAGCTTGTCACGTCCCAATCCGGCTCAGACGCTCGGGCGTGTTTCTGAAGGACTCGGACGCTCTGGTCACTTTGGCTTTCAGTTTGAGTTATCTCTCTGTTTTGTTCCCAGCTGGTCATTAACCTGCTGCTCACTCTGTGTTTGGGTTAAAATCTGTTTTCATTTGATGAACTCCTGTGTGTTTTAGAAAACTTACACAGTCAAACCAACGGTAATAATTTGGGTTATTTAACGTCATATAAAAAGTAGGATATGAGACGCGTTGTTGATTCATCTGCAAACGTCACAGTTTCAAACTTAATACTGAGCAGCTAAAGATTTAGTTTAGAAACTACTTATTGTGATCTACCCTCAATATTTAGTGACCAAGCTAACTATTTAACTCCAAAGTAAATATTTAGCTCTTAGCTTGGTGAATATTTAGTTAGCTCAGAACTAAATATTTAGTCTGAAGCTAAATATTTAGCTCCAATTTAAATATCTAGCTTCAGACTAAGTATTTAGTTTGCTGACTAATAATTCCATCCATCCGTCCGTCCGTCCGTCCGTCCGTCCGTCCGTCCGTCTGCCCGTCCGTCCGTCCCGTCCGTCCGTCCGTCCCTGTCCGTCCGTCCGTCCGTCCGTCCATCCCCTCATGATGCTGTTTATCCAACTTTTACATGAAATATTTTGTGAATTTAATGTTAGTAAATATGTCAAATCACCAGTAGAAAGTTGTAGAGGAAAGAAATTGTTTTAATGAGAGAAAAGTTTTGATAGTTTTATTTTTTTTCAAAACAGACTTAAAGTTAAAGTTCTGCTTCTACTCTGCTTAAAACATGAATAATTTTCTTGTTTGTCAAACTGATACTAAAGCTGAACTTCCTGAGATGCTGTAATTATTTCTTGGTGATATTATGGCCTGTTTCTTCCCGCAGTAAAAACAAAACATGTCTCTGCTTCAGACACGATGACGATGGTGATGAAGAGTGTGAAGTCCTGTGATGGACCGGATCTGCTGACCTGGACTCAGTGACCTCTGGATGCAGAGCGTTTGCTTTCCTGAGGCAGCAGCAGCTTCTGGATTTATGAGACGCAGGTATGAGATCGCGGCCTGAGTCCGACACGGATCCTGTTGACTCCCATCGCTCCAACAGACGCTGAGCCTCGGAAACGCAGCAGAAACTGTTGGAGCAAAAATCAAAGTAAATCTCATCAAACCATCATGATGCTGAAGTTACTCTGATGCTCATTAACTCGGCTAATTAGTCCCATGAAACAGATACTTCTTCTCCCTTTACTCTGGCTCAGAAACGTCAGACCGCTTCCTCTGCAGACTTTGACTAGACCACAATCCTTCTCTGTAACAGTGACTAAAAATGATTATTTTTAGATACAGTAAGGCGTCTTCATGTCTGTGGTTTCTCTAATACACATTTAAATCTGTGTGGTTGTGATTAGCGGCTCTAATCGGGTTTCGTTCCTCTGACAAGGCGGCCAGCAGGGCGTGAATACTTTTCTGAGCGGCAGGTAAAGAGGACGGGAACATGAGGGATTATCAGTGGTTCCGATTAATCCGGGTCCGACCTGAAACCGCTCTGAAACTACGGATACTCATAATGCAGTCTCAGTGAAGCACCAAATGCATATGGATCATTAAATGAATCAGTGAGCAGGAAGTAACTTTGGAGCGAACGCATCGTTTCTGAGGCGTTTGAGTCGTGTTGTTTACTGACTGGATCAGCGCCGGGTCTGAAGCAGGCGGAGCGGAGCGGCAACACGGCCGCTCCGCATCATGAATGACAAAATGATCCAGATTCATCCAGAAACACAAAGGAGTCCAGAAAATGGCTGAAGGCTGAGCTGGGGAGGAGGCGGGTTTCCGTCTGTCCTCTCAGAGCAGATCAGCCCGTTTGGGTTTAGTGATTCTGATGGTTTCAGTCGGAGAGGACCCGTCCAGCTGACCCGTCTTCCTCCTCCTCTTCTTCCTCACTCCGTGCAGACGAGCCTTTGAAAGCATCCTCCGGTGTGCAGGAATGAGCTTGACTCTGCGGCTGTTACCATGGCGACATGGGTTGAGGCGGATCTCGTTGCGTTGGTAACGATGTGAGCTGCGCTGTTTGGGATGCGTTGGTGCTTCCAGGCGCTTGGGAACGCCAGCGTGGGAATGACATGAGGAAAGTTTGAGCCTCAGTTTCCTGTTGTGTGGCTGAAGTTGGACCTGTGGAGCAGCGGGAAGCCGGGACTCGAGCAGATGATCCAGAAACCTGTCAGGAGGTTGATCTGCAGCTGCTGGAGGTTTGATACGGAAAATCTATCAGTAATGAAAATGTTGAATTGATCTCTGGGACGAGTTTCCAAACACTAGACAGGTCTGTTGATGAGCAGCTGCTGGGAATGAAGGATGTTTCCGTCCTGACGGTCCGGTCGACCCGGTTCTACCGGAACCAGAACATCTGGAACAGAACCTCCAGCTGCTGTGGTTCTGACCCAAACCAGCCTGTTCCCCTCCTGGCCTGTGGGGGCGCTGCACCAACAACCACTGCAGGAAACAACACTAAAACCTCTGAAGACGCTGAGAGCAACTTCCTGTTTCACCAGATGGAACAAGATGGAGGCGTCAGAGTTTAGAGCTGGAGGATTTCTCTTTAGTCTTTGGCTGAAGACCAGGAGCCATTTCTGCTGCTAGCGCTAGGCTAGCATGTTAGCTAGGCTAGCATGTTAGCCTAGCGCTAGGCTAGCATGTTAGCGCTAGGATAGCATGTTAGCGCTAGGCTAGCATGTTAGCTTTGGTTGGATTTACCCAGAATGCCCTGCGCTGTAGTCCACTTCCTGCTTTGGAGCGCTCTCTGGTCCACTTGGCGTTCACATTCAAACTGAACCAGAGTTCACTTCAACCGAATCCAGCCTGAGGTTTGAATCTTGAGGATTTTTCTGAACCAACCTGCGACTTTCAGAGCTCACAGAATCTGCTGCAGAGGTTTGGAGAACTTCAGAGTTCCTGCAGAGATGTTTCAGAGTTGGAGACGTCTTTAGTTAACCGGAGGCAAACTGAGGAGGAGGAATCAGAGGCTGCAGTGATGAAGACGTGTTCAGGCTGCAGCTTCATCATAAAACTGTCCCTGCCGCTCCGTGATGATCTCCGATCCGTCTCTTCTCTGCGGCTCGCTCGTTTGTTCGGCGTCCTGCTGCAGCTCAGCATCTCATCCTCAAACATAATTACATCCTGATACGTTCAGTCTGAGCGGAGCTGCATGCTGGAGACAAAGAGACGCTGAGCAGCAAGAAAATGGGAAGAAGCATCCAGAAAGCTGAAAGTGTGAAGCTTCAGTCAGAGACTCTCTGCTGAGCTGAGATGATTTATTGATAGCTGCAGCAGCACAGAGAGAACATCTCTGGAGCCGCTCCGCCTCTGCATGCAGGAATCTCAAATAAACACGTTCACTTTCACATTTCAGGATTTGTGTTTGGCAGACTATTTCTCTTATTATTGGCAACTTAAATTATCTTACTAAATTATGTCTATGCAAACAAGTTATTTCAGAGAAATTCATTGACGATTCACGATGTTCACCTACTGTCAGGTGCTATCTTGTGATTTCATCTTTAATTGAGAATCCAAACTAACATTATTCCTGAAATCTGGAAACATCAGCAGATTTAAACTGCAGATGGATATCTAAACCCCCGGTACTTGCTAGCGCTTTTGAAGCGCCCGTTTGGTTCTAAATGGAGTGAACCGGTCATGATGTGCGATCTGGGCTCATCGCCGCTGTTCGCTCTGTAAGGCTTCGGCCGTCACTTCCTGTCAGACAGCCTGAGAATCTGGGTTTGAGTGGTTCTGCTGTCAGGAGGTCCAGGAATCGTTTTTCAGACCCAGATCTGAACTTCTGTTTGCTGATGACGCTTTCATTTACGCTGCTTTCATTGGCTGAGCGACCAGATTCTCACCTGACCGCCTGGTGTGATTTGCTTTCCTCCTCGGTCCGAACTCCTGAATCCACTCCACTGAATCTTGGACCGACCAAACAACCGGACCCAGATCCACTTTCTGATCTGACCAGCGCTGGTTTGGTTCTGGCGTGAAAACAGACCAGCTTCGATCCGAACCAACTGCAGGAAGTAGACGTCTTTTGGACTTCCTGAGCCACGTAGCTGGGCGTCATGGCAACCGAGAGCCTTCGGTGACGCCAGCAGGAACTGGTCGGACTGAAATGGTTCCTGATCCGTTTTAGCGGTGCTGTTAGCATCTCGTCTCATTGAGAAGTTTTTTCCTCGTTTCTCTGTGACTCTGGGATGATTTTTGTGTTTCGTTGTCAGGAACGAGTCTGAAAGGTCTTCATCTGCCAGGCGCTTCCTTCCTTTTCTTTTTGTTTTGGTTTTACTGACATTAAATTTTGTTGTATAATAAAAAATAAAACATTTTGATTCTAAAATCGTTCAACTGAGGAGAATTTTCAAATAAGACTTAATCCTATTCTTATTCTTTGAAGTTTTTATTTAGTATTCAGTGAATTTTATGGTTTTGTTTTTATTGATACGCTTTACAGTGACAACGCTGGGCCTCAGGTCTGCTTTAGAAAAACGGACGTGACTTTAAAATAAAAAGTGAAATACTGGATAATAACAGGAGCTGTTTGTTGATGTGTGGACCGGCCCGGGCGGTTCGGCGCCTCGTTGGGCTCCAGATGAAAGACTCGGCCTTTCAGCACCAGAACACGACTGGCTTCCTAAAATAGCTGCACAATGAAGCTTCTTTCAGAGAGACGGCGGCGGCGTAATGAGGCAGCTGAACTCTGCGCGGGCGAAACTCCAAGCAGAAGAGACGGCGGAAAGCTCCTCTGGGATTATTTACACCTTCATCAGCTCAGCTCCTGTGAAACACATTCAGAGGGTGAAATAACAGATCCTGGCGGACAAACAGTAAACCAATGAGGAACTGGCTTTTCATGGGAAATATCAGAACAGAAATCCTCTTTATTGCCCCTCAGGGGGACGTCAGCGCATGAAGATGAAGACAAACAAAGTCTCCACTGGACCCCGTTGGTCCCAGTCTGAAGTCCTGAGTCCAGTCTGTCCAGTTGGAGGTTTTGACTGGGCCGTTTCCTCAAAACACTTTGGAGAAAATCAGTTTGGAAACTTTAGAGCTGCCAGTTCCAGATGTTCTCAGGATTTTCTCTTTTCTCCTGGAGATTCGATCATCCAGAAGTCACTCTGTGGTAGATGCTCAGTGTTTATCAAACACCAGCTGTGACTCAAATAATATGAACAACAGAAGCAGCTGCTGAGGTTTTTCAAGGACAGTAAAGAAACAGCAGGTAAAAATAACCAGTGGTGTTGTTTATTAGTAATATCCTCCCAAAAGTTGAGATTGTTATTCATATTGTTTGATGTTTCCAGCATGTCCTTGCACTTGCTCTGTCCTACCAGCAGGGGGCGTTGCTTTGGATACATCAGGCTTAGTAAAGTGTCTCACGCCCCAGTGGAAACGGGACATGAGCTATTTATGATTGCAAATCGTGTTGCAGCTGTGAAACTGCAAAGGTTTTATGTCCCGGCGTGTTGAGAGGGAGCGTTTCACAAGCCCCCGCCCACTCTCGTTGGGCGGGCGGCGGCATGGCGACGGCATGGCGGCGGCATGGCGGCGGCATGGCGGCGGCATGGCGGCATGGCGACGGCATGGCGATCATGGCGGCGGCACGCCGCTAGCAGACTGTAGCTTGATGGAATACAGTGGAAACGGACAAAACAGTGATTTGAACCGTAAGAACCAAACCATACGAAGCGAACTGGACCAAACGGATCCGTCTGAACTGACCAGTACCGTTCAGTGGAGACGAGGTTACAGGGCGTCTCCAGCTCTACAGTTCTTCAGCAGGACTGGCCAAGACTCATCTCAAACTCTTTTTGGGTTCATTTTGTTGCTTTTTTTGTTTTGTTTTTGGTCCAGAACCAGAAGATTGTTTTCCACCTGCTGTTTGGACCTGGATCAGATTTGGTTTGAATTGGCCTGTGATTTACGTTCCGATCATCTCATTCATGTAATAACTCTTGTAGGCATAAATTGGACCGGTTTTTCTCCTGGCTCTTTTCATTGAAGATCATTTCCTGTCTTCAGACTCGTCTGATCTGGATTTGCTTCTTTTCTCTCGTGATGCTGAGCTCCAAGCAGAAACGCTTTGGACTTTCTTTGACCTCCGTTCGGAGCCCGTCTTCACAGGCGGGGCTTCCTCAGCGGAGGATTCAAGTGATCTAATCTTGTTCGACATGTCGGTTTCCTCTCTGGACGTTTTTACCTTCATCAACACCAATAAAGTCAACCTGGGACATCTGGACGTTATTATCGCTGACGACTCACTCAGCTGCTCACCTCAGAAGAAATGGAAATCCAACGTCCCATAAAAGGTTTCTCCAGATTCTCTGTGAGGTTGTCGGCACCTGGAGTTTGACTCAGAACCTTTTATAATGTTTGTCGAACTTGAATGGATGCAGGAACATTTACAGCCTGATTTCTGTCCCAAATCCGCTGCGGTGAAGCAGGTCAGCAGACATTCACGGCTCGCTCTGATGAGAAAATACCAGGAACTGTTCAAATCCAAGCGTAGAGCCAAGCTCCGCTGTGACGGAAAACCTTTAACCGGATTCATTAAAGGCCGATTGGTCAGATGGTCTGGGGGCGGGACAACCAGACGTAAACACAGGAAAAGGGTTCAGATGCTGCAGAGTTGGAATGGTTCTGGTTCCACCTGCTCTTGGTTTTCACCCCTCGCTCTCATGCCTGCCAAGGGTCAAAGGTCAGTTATCTGTTTGAAGCTGGATCAGAGACTAAACCTGGAACTCTGCTAAAAGGAAACCGGTTTGTTGTTCCTTGCAGGTGAAGCCAGATGTTTCAGTGTTCAGCACCACTTCAGCATGAAATCCAAAATAATCTGAAGAGACGTTGTGACAGAAACTGAAAACAGCTTTCTCGGTTTTTCCTCGACTCTGCAGCGACCCGGTTCTGTATCTCTGCCGGTCAGCTTTAGCCTGAAAATCCATTTCTCTTAAAGCCACCCAAAGTCCCTGACAAAATGAGCAGCAGGATTACTCTCCTTCAGAAAAGCCTCCCATGCTGCTGCAGTTCACCGTTTAGCAGAACAAACATGTTTTCCTCACAACCAGCAGGAAAAATCCAGTTTTAATAAGGCAGGCGCATCAAGCGAGCCGCAATCAGACGGAGGTTATACTGCATGTTGCTCTCTGCAGACGACTCAGAGCGGTTCGACTTCCTTTACTGGAGCAGGAATAAACATTTCTGATTGCATTTTCTAACATAAACCCTCCAACCACATTTCATCTGAATACGAACTGAAGAAAACATGCAAAAATACTGTACCTTTATACCGACTACTGGCTAATTTGTGTCAGTGTGTGTGTGTGTGTGTGTGTGTGTGTGTGTGTGTGTGTGTGCGCGCGCGCGTGCGTGTGTTGTGTGTGTTTGTGTGTGTGTGTGTGTGCGCGTGTTTGTGTGTGTGCGTGTGTTTGTCAGTGTTTGTTTAGCAGTTGGCCTTCAGGGAGAAACGGGAAGGAAGTCAGGCTCAGATTTTCAATTTAAAATGACTTCCAACAATCTCAGGATGAAAACCTGGTCAGCTGGGTTGAAGGCTGACTTCTGGACATTGAAAGGGAAGCTTCCTGTTGTCAGAAAACAGAAAATGTGCTGGAAGCGGACGTGCAGCTCCTGGATCCAATGAGGAAGATGGAAATAAATGATGAAGAACGGATCGGGAGGACTGGTACAGCCGGCTCTGCTAACAGTCACAGCTCATTAAGACTCGACTTCATCAGAATTCACTCACCGTCTCAGCTCCCAACAAATTACTAATATTGTGACAGCATAATGAGAGCAAAAACAAGATGTCAGTTAAAAAATGAGGAGCCTGGAGCGTGTGAGTCTGCAGCGTCGTGTCAGCGGCGCGACGTGCTAACAATGTCTCTGTGACATGAAGCATCTGCAGCCGCTCAGCGCATCTGCGTCTGGGTTCCCTCCCTGCTCTGACAGCTAACACACACACAGCCAACACACACACAGCTAACACACACACAGCTAACACACACACAGCTAGCACACACACAGCTAACACACACACAGCTAGCACACACACAGCTAACACACACACAGCTAGCACACACACAGCTAGCACACACACAACTAGCACACACACAGCTAACACACACAGCCAGCACACACACAGCTAACACACACACAACTAGCACACACACAACTACACACACACAGCTAGCACACACACAGCTACACACACAGCCACAACAATAACTAGCACACACACAACTAGCACACACACAACTAACACACACACAGCTAACACGCTAACACACACACAACTAGCACACACACAGCTAACACACACACAACTAGCACACACACAACTAGCACACACACAGCTAACACACACAGCTAGCACACACACAGCTAACACACACACAACTAGCACACACACAACACGAACCGTGCGGTTCGGGGTGTTTCTGCCAGAAACCAGAGAGAACAATGTTTGAACCTGTGGATAACATGAGACTCATTATACACAATGAATGTTAATTTAAATACTTTTTTTCCTTAAACGGAATGCGTTAAATTGTGCTTTTGCGACAGGAACCTTTATTTTCACATGTTTCTGGTACGCCTGTAATTCTGACGCATAGCTATATCCGCTAACAACAGCAATGGCAAACGAAGCCACTTCTCTCTGGGTTCTTATGTTCGCTTTTTAAATCGCTACATTATCTTGCCCCCAGTTTACCTCACTGAGCTTCTTCACCCTTGCATACCTCATCGGTCTCTCAGGTCTGCAAATCAGTTGCTCTTGGAGGAACCAAGATCTAGAAGGAACATGTAGCAGCTAACGCTAGTGTCAGCGTCCACATTTCTCAAGAAGCTCCATGAATGATCAGAGAAACTCTGTAAGTTTCATAACCAATCTGATGGTTGAAGAACAGATTAAAAACTAAATCTTTTTATCCTGAGCTCAGATTTAGCAACTTAATGAGGGTTTTCAATTGAAACACCCAGAGTGAGTATGTGTGAGGACATTCCACTCACAACGCTGGCATTTCCATAGGCTGACAGCTGCTTGTCTCTGGAGGCTGAGAGGATCGCTGCTGGATCAGGCGATAAACCGACCAGAACCAGCAGAACCTCTCAGGAGGTCCGAGTGAGGAACCGGAGGAGCGTCTTCCGGCCTTTAGGTTTCTATGAAACCTGGAAACATCATGTCGCTCTGAAACCAGCCTGACCTTTTCTCCTCCCACAGCGTGTGTGTGTGTGTGTGTGTGTGTGTGTGTGTGTGTGTGTGTGTGTGTGTGTGTGTGTGTGTGTGTGTGTGTCCCTCGCTGAAGTTGGTGGTGCAGGAAGGTTCTGTTGCGTCTTCATTGGTTTTATAGCCATTTAGTTTCAGCTAAATATATTATTTGTCACATATAGCAAGAAATAAAAAACAATATATAAACTCTAGGTCAGGGTTCACCAACCCGGCGCCCGCAGGGACCTTGTCAGTCGCCCGCGGAGCGACTTCTAAAAATAGCCATTATCGTTAGGGAGCACTACAAAAATTATTGAATTAAATGTTTTTACATTGAACTAATGACGTTTGTTTATATGTAGAGTTCAAAAGAGGGAAATGATAAAAAATGTTTAAAATAAATTGCTTTATGTATAAAACTCTTTCCCTGCAGCAGCCTGCAGCAGCAGCGCCTGCAGCAGCAGCGCTGCAGCAGCAGCGCCTGCAGCAGCAGCACTCTGCCTACCTTCACATTTTTGTTTAAGTCAAGAAAGAAAAGAATAAATTCTGGAGTTTTTATTATTTAACTCTATTTACAACACCTGAACCTGGGAACCAGCACCATCCTCTTTCCGTGAACCACATGGAGAGGCTTCGCTTCATGTCTTTATTATTTAGCGACGTCTGGAAAAACAGTCGCTGCTCTTGTGGTTTAGGTTTGTGCTGATCGTTGCACATTGGAGAGGCGCTTGTGCTCTTGCAGGTCAGGTGCAGTGATAGTTTTATTTGCTCCCAGTCTCAATAAGGTTGGTGACCCCTGATCTAGATGATGATGTGTTGGTGCCAAATGTTCCTCCTGCTGTGACCTTTATTGAAGTCTTTCGTCTTTACAAAACGTCTGCAGATGAAGGCGGCGGACAGACGGATGACCCGTTTCCTGTTCCTGTCAGAGCATTACAGAAGATCCGGTTCTGGATCAGCGTCTCCATGTTCTGGGTCCAGAATCCTCAGAGAAACTCCAGCAGAACAAAACCGGAACGCTGAAGATCTGGAGGAGCCGAGCGGCGCTCTGAGGTTCGTCTGCTGCTGAGGGGTCGCATTTCAGCCATTCGCATTTCAGCCATTCACATTTCAGCCATTCACATTTCAGCCATTCACATTTAAGCCATTCACATTTAAGCCATTCACATTTCAGCCATTCACATTTCAGCCATTGTTTGTAGAATAAAGATGAAAAATCGGTCAGAGTGAGAATCTGGCCTTCAGGCTGACACACAGTCACCTCACCTGCCTGGCTGCTCATTGGATCAGAACCCCGGTAGGGTTCTGATCTGATCTGATCTGATCTCCGTTTAGAGCTGACATCAGCATTCAGCCGGACCAACAGAAACAGCTGGCACGTTCCAGATCTTTCCTCCATGTTGTATTGTTATTCCCTCATCATGAAACTGGTTTAAAGAAACATTAGTAGTTTGATCCAGCTGAACCAGGCCGTGTCTTCATGCTCCTCCTCTGATTCTGTGAGGTTTTAACATCTGCTAGTTACTTTATTTTGTTGTTTTCTATTTTCTTTTTTTTTTTTTATTTTAGTGTTTTAGTCGTGAAGTGATGAATTGAGACGTTTCTGCAGGATTCTTACAGTTTTTCTGTTTCCTGCTGACGACATGAACAAGTCAGCTCAGATTCGCTTGCGATCTGAGAAAACCCTGAACCAACACGTCAGTCACAGCCAGATTTATTTCTTTATCTCCCTTTTATTTCTGTTACTGAGTTTCTGTCAGTTTGATAAATCATCTATAAATCTGTCCAAATCTTTCCTGCGATCGGCTTCCAGTAACAACGTAGAAATTCATTTCATAGAGATGAATAAATCCTGTTCAGGAACTGGGATTCCTGCTGCACCAGTAACAGTCCCAGTAACAGTCCCAGTAACAGTCCCAGTGACAGTCCCAGTAACAGTCCCAGTAACAGTCCCAGTAACAGTCCCAGTAACAGTCCCAGTGACAGTCCCAGTAACAGTTCCAGTAACAGTCCCAGTAACAGTCCCAGTGACAGTAGTCCCAGTGACAGTCCCAGTAACAGTCCCAGTGACAGTTCCAGTAACAGTCCCAGTAACAGTCCCAGTAACAGTTCCAGTAACAGTCCCAGTAACAGTTCCAGTAACAGTCCCAGTAACAGTCCCAGTGACAGTTCCAGTGACAGTCCCAGTGACAGTTCCAGTAACAGTCCCAGTAACAGTTCCAGTGACAGTCCCAGTGACAGTCCCAGTAACAGTCCCAGTAACAGTCCCAGTAACAGTCCCAGTGACAGTCCCAGTAACAGTTCCAGTGACAGTTCCAGTAACAGTTCCAGTATCAGTCCCAGTGACAGTTCCAGTAACAGTCCCAGTGACAGTTCCAGTAACAGTCCCAGTAACAGTCCCAGTAACAGTCCCAGTAACAGTCCCAGTAACAGTCCCAGTAACAGTCCCAGTAACAGTCCCAGTGACAGTCCCAGTAACAGTCCCAGTGACAGTCCCAGTAACAGTCCCAGTAACAGTTCCAGTAACAGTCCCAGTAACAGTTCCAGTGACAGTTCCAGTGACAGTCCCAGTGACAGTTCCAGTGAACAGTCCCAGTAACAGTTCCCAGTAACAGTCCCAGTAACAGTCCCAGTGACAGTTCCAGTGACAGTCCCAGTGACAGTTCCAGTAACAGTCCCAGTAACAGTTCCAGTGACAGTCCCAGTGACAGTCCCAGTAACAGTCCCAGTGACAGTTCCAGTAACAGTCCCAGTAACAGTCCCAGTGACAGTCCCAGTAACAGTTCCAGTGACAGTTCCAGTAACAGTTCCAGTAACAGTCCCAGTAACAGTCCCAGTAACAGTTCCAGTGACAGTTCCAGTGACAGTTCCAGTAACAGTCCCAGTAACCCAGTTCCAGTAACAGCCCAGTAACAGTCCCAGTATCAGTCCCAGTGACAGTTCCAGTAACAGTTCCAGTAACAGTTCCAGTAACAGTCCCAGTAACAGTCCCAGTAACAGTCCCAGTAACAGTTCCAGTAACAGCCCAGTAACAGTCCCAGTAACAGTCCCAGTAACAGTCCCAGTAACAGTCCCAGTAACAGTCCCAGTAACAGTCCCAGTAACAGCCCAGTAACAGTCCCAGTGACAGTCCCAGTAACAGTTCCAGTAACAGCCCAGTAACAGTCCCAGTAACAGTCCCAGTGACAGTTCCAGTGACAGTCCCAGTAACAGTCCCAGTAACAGTCCCAGTAACAGTCCCAGTGACAGTCCCAGTAACAGTCCCAGTAACAGTCCCAGTAACAGTCCCAGTGACACTCCAGTACAGTCCCAGTAACAGTTCCAGTGACAGTCCCAGTAACAGTCCCAGTAACAGTCCCAGTAACAGTTCCAGTAACAGTCCCAGTAACAGTCCCAGTAACAGTCCCAGTAACAGCTGGAACTGTTTATCTGCCTGATTTTCAGTTTAACTTCATGTTTCTGTTAACTTTAAATACATTTTCATGTAGTTCATTTATTTTCAGTCACAGGTTCAGTTTTGATCCAAATATCTAGAAATTAAAAACCGAATTAACCAGAACCGACCCGGCCAGAACCGACCCGGCCAGAACCGACCCGGCCAGAACCGACCCGATGCAGCCGAACACACGCAGGCTGAAACACGCTCATTATTATTCATATTTATAGGGGAACCAACAAAACACAGAACCAAAAATAAAAACAAGCAAATCCAGAAGTTCAGAAAATAAGATTAAAAGATGAAAACTAAAAACGGATTTTATTGTTCTTCCTCCTGACACCTTGGAGTTTAGAGTTTGGTCTCTGGTTCTGCTCTGGACTGACAGGAAGCAGATCTGCAGGTGAAGTGATGAAAAAAGATTAAACTCAGTTAAAACAGACAGGAGTTTAAAACGACGGGACATAATCTGCAGAGGAGCAACATCTTATAACTAGAAAATTCCTGAAGAAATTTAACCGGGGCCCTGCCAAAGTGTGCCCGTCGGTTTGGAGCCAGCGTTCTGATGCTAAACATTAGCATCAATGCTAAAGAAAGCTGCAATGTCATCAATAGCTTGTGGAGAGTCACAAGCATGACTTACTCCATTCAGTACACTAAACATGGGTAATAAGTAAGGCAAATAGCTAATACCTCATTTAAGGTAAAAGGCTAATGCTAATGCTCTGCCTTGCTACGCAAGGCAGTGCCCTAACTTGAGAGAAAACGATAATGCAAGCTAATATCATTGCAGCGCCTTGTGGCGCTGCATTAGCCACAGATGGATCTTAAGGCTTTTATTTTGAAATTTTCAGTAAGCTTCATTTCAAATCTCTAAACTAATACCATGATTAACATTGATTAGATTAAATCAGTTATTTAATGCTCAAAAAAGCAATAACCTGATCTAAAAATCTTCAGGCTTTTATTTTGAAATTTTCAGTTGGGTTCATTTTAAATTGCCAAACTTGGCCAATCTAATCCCATGTGTAACAGTGGTTTTGTTGAAAAACAAAGTCACATAATGCCAAAGAAGGCAATTACGTCATATAAAAGAATGTCGGGGCTTTTATTTTGAAATTTTCATTAAAATTAATTAAGCTTAATTTATAATTCTCACATTAATGATGTGTGTAACAATGCTTGGTTAAAATCAGTCATAAAATGCCCAAACACAATGTAATTCTAAAGGCCAGCTCATTCCTCCTCAGTAGTAACTGACAGTTCCGCCATGTTGTAGTTCTGAGAATCAGCTCTGACCTCTTTTGTAGGCACTGAGTGTTCTGCCATGTTGTAGTCCTAACCTGCAGTCATTGTAGTTCTAAAGAGGAGGTCAACTATCATGTCAGTGTGACACACCAGGAGAGACTTAATTACATGCCTGAATCAATTTTTCTGAAAGGCCTCAGAGAAATATTCAGGCTTTTATTTTGAAATTTTCATGAAGCTTAATTTAAAATTGACATACTAATTCCATGTTTAACAACGGTTGGTTAAAATCAGTTATAAAATGCCCAAAACACAAGTAGTTTTAAAGGCCAGCTCATTCCTCCTCTGTAGTAACTGACAGTTCCACCATGTTGTAGTTCTGAGAATCAGCTCTGACCTCTTTTGTAGGCACTGAGTGTTCCGCCATGTTTTCCCAACCTGCAGTCATTGTAGTTCTAAAGAGGAAGTCAACTGTCATGTCAGTGTGACACACAAGGAGAGACTTAAATGCTTGAATCAGTTAGTTTTTCTGAAAGGCCTGAGAGAAATATTCAAGCTTTTATTTTGAAATTTTGATCAAGCTTAATTTAAAATTGTCACATTAATCATGTGTGTAATAATAGTTGGTTAAAATCAGTTATAAAATGCCCAATCACAATGTAATTCTAAAGGCCAGCTCATTCCTCCTCAGTAGTAACTGACAGTTCCGCCATGTTGTAGTTCTTACAATCAGCTCTGACCTCTTTTGTAGGCACTGAGTGTTCTGCCATGTTGTATATCTGACAATCAGTAATTGTAGTTCTAAAGAGGAGGTCCTTTAGGTAAACATAAGTCTCTCCTTGTGACACACAAGGAGAGACTTAAATGCTTGAATCAGTTAGTTTTTCTGAAAGGCCTGGAACATTCAAGTTTTTTATTTTGAAATTTTCATTAAGGTTAATTTAAAAATTGACATACTAATTCCATTTGTAACAATGGTTGGTTAAAATCAGTTATAAAATGCCCAAAACACAAGTAGTTCTAAAGGCCAACGACTTCCTCAGAGCTTTCTGCCACAGTAAAAACTACAATGATGCGTTTTTTGTAGTTCTAATTAGCTGCTGGGCCCTGGTGTGTTCCGTTGCTATGGTCATGGATTCTCTGCCAGCTGTGGAGTGTGAGACATAATGGTGGAGAAAGAATTCTATCTTTGTGAGACACCTCAGTCAGTTTGAATGAAAAAAGCAGTCCGAACAGCTCCTTCCCATTCGGAAACCGTGATACGTATCGGAAAACCGTTTGAAGCGTTTAAGAGCCCTATTTTTCGTCTCCAATAGTCCCGCGATTCATATTTGTACATCACTCACAGTAATAACAGCGACGAGATAAAAATAGTGTGCGCTGGGGTCTGACATTTTTCAGAAATACATGGAAGTGATCCTGGCAGAGCGTGTGAAAATCCTGTCGCATGACTTCGCTCTGAAGCACCTTGACAGAAAACCGTAAGCCCTAGGAAAATTTTGAAAACATTTTACCGGAGCAGGCATGCGTATCAATGTCATGACCGAGTTTGATACCGATGGGGCGATATTTGTGGGCGTGACGGCGATTTCAAAATTAATTTGGGGTCAGAATCGCACTGCTTCCCACACTCTAACGAATCGTCAGTTACACTCTAGTTTGGGCAGTTTCCAACTGACCAAAATTTTTGATCGTTTTTCGCTTTTTACTTTTTCATCGTAACTCCGAATCCCACCACAAGTAATAGCACCCCTCCCGGCGCCGAGCCGGACGTTTTGATACCACTTTTGTGGGTGGGCTCGCAGCGGTACGAGCCGCAAGTAGTAACTGCCTCCTTATGCATTGCTATGGCAGGGCCCCAATAAATAGAGACATTCTATTGGGTGTAGATTAATAGGTGCCTGCCATGCAATGCAGCTTCGCAAGTAGTAACTGCTCTCCTTATGCATTGCTATGGCAGTGCCCCAATAATAAATAAAGTCTTCGTTAAGCATTATTTATTTCAGATGAATGAATGAAAGTCGAACCAGTTTTAGTTTGTTTTAAATGTTTGGCTCATCCTGTAGCTTCAGTTTTTACTCAACCTGCTCTGAATAAATCAAAGCTGTTTTGTTGTCATGGTGAAGCTGTTCTGGTGCAGCCAGCAGGTGAATTAATAGTTCACTACATTTATGTCTCCGTGTAAAGTCAGTTCTGCGGATCGCTGCGTCTTTACCACCAACTGAATCTAGCCAGTGCTGCTGAGTTTTTACAGTGCTGACCTCCTGCTGCTTCGTTTGGTTTCATTTGTTCTGTAGTCTCAGCTGAATTTCCCCAGCGCCTCCCGTCTTGGGGCCTGGATATGAAACGTGATGGTGGCTCGGCCGCCATCTGTTCGCCGCTTCAGACGGACCGGCTGCAACCCGCCGGACCTCAGCAGACTGCTAATGAGGAGCGCACCAAACTGCTGCCCACAGATGGAGGTGCAGCATCATTACTGCCAAACAGAAACGTAACGGAGCTTCAGGAAAACCTTGGAGCTGAAACTCATCCAGCTCCTTGTTCTTACAGAACCAGTAAAACCCGCCGGATCGGCCCAATGAAAGCTTTGTCTGCTGGTTTTGGACCCAGGTGGCGTTTTCTTTGTGACTGTGAGAAATGGTCCGTTTGCTGCAGTAAATTTAGCCGCTCTGGCTCAGTCGGTCGACCTGCCTGCTGCCAGATTTCATGACTTTCACAGGATGAGTCAGAAACTGGAGGCCCGACGGCGCAGCAGCCAGTTAAAGAGAAAACGGCTTTTCCTCCGAAGCAGAGAGACGACACATAAATAAACGTCTTTCATCCCTTTAGCCAAACTGCACCGGATTCAGCCGTAAACACTCTGAAGGGTTGCACTCGTGCTTTAATTTTCTGAGTTACTGTCGGTGAGGCTGAGAGTTTAATGCTGTTGGTCTGCAGAGATGAAGAGATCGCTCTGATCTGTGCTGTAGAAGAAGAAACTCCATCCCACAATGCCCTGCGCTGTAGTCCACTTCCTGCTTTTTGGAGCGCTCTCTGTTCACATTCAAACTGAACCAGACCGAGGTTTGGAGGACCAGAGGTCAGAGGTCGGTCAGCGTTCACACCTGACCAACCGAATCAGACTTTGACTAGGCAGGCAGAGGGAAGTTGGATTTAAAGTGGACTGGAGTCGGATTAGGACTGAACAATGGACCTTCGGTTTCATAGTTAGCTCTTTCTCAAGGGAACATTTGCATTTTATTGTTATTGTATTATTATTGTCTCCAGATGGAAGGAATCTGCTGATCAGATTCTGATTATCGGGGAAATTCAGTCACAAACAGTTGAACATTTGCTCCGGTCATGTTCTCCTCCTCAGCACTGGACCCGGTTCAGGTTCCTCTGTCAGCAGCAGCTTCTCTAAGGTTCAGAAAAACCCGGAGCTGCAGCCTGGAGGCTGGATGATGAACGTCTCTCTGCTCGTCTCTCTCTGCTCGTCTCTCTGCTCGTCTCTCTCTCTCGCTCGTCTCTCTCTGCTCGTCTCTCTCTCTGCTCGTCTCTCTCTCTGCTCGTCTCTCTGCTGTGGAGTGAACTCATGTGACCGGCCGGACTCTGTTGCAGCTCTGGTTCAGTTTTTCTGTCGTCTTGTTCATCAGTGATTCAGACTCTGGTGTTAAAATGAATCTGGTGCTGTGGGCAGATGAAGAAGCACAAAATTACCCAAATGAAAACAATAAATCATGAGCTATTGCTGTCATTCTCATGCACAGCCCAGAGCCCTTCAATTAACTCCAATGGGCTGCGTTCATGTCATAATGTAGTGAAAGAGCGGGTTCTGCGCCGCAGAGCGCCGGCTTCACCACTCACTGGTCTTTACTGCCGCCACTCATCACCTCAACCCGCAGGAAGACGCAACCGGATTACGGGTCGGCGTTGATTTGCACGAGTCACGCGTTGGGTAACGACGGTAATAAAGCAGCAAACAGCCAGAACTTCATCTGGGTCCGCTGCCGGTTCCGACAGGAAAAAAACAACATATGATCTAGGATGAAATAACATTATGATTATTTAATACGACTATTTTAAACAGAGACAGGAGTCAGATAAAACTAGCAGAAGGAGCTGACATTGAGTAACGTGTCAGAGGAAAACCAGGCCAGAAATCCGTTTCACCCCGACTCCGGTCCGCTTCACCCCGACTCCGGTCCGCTTCAGCCCGACTCCGGTCCGTTTCAGCCCGACTCCGGTCCGCTTCACCCCGACTCCAGTCCGTTTCAGCCAGACTCCGGTCTGTTTCACCCCGACTCCGGTCGGTTTCACCCCGACTCCGGTCGGTTTCAGCCCGACTCCGGTCCGTTTCACCCCGACTCCGGTCCGTTTCACCCCGACTCCGGTCCGTTTCACCCCGACTCCGGTCCGTTTCACCCCGACTCCGGTCCGTTTCACCCTGACTCCGGTCCGTTTCAGCCCGACTCCGGTCTGTTTCACCCCGACTCCGGTCCGTTTCACCCCGACTCCGGTCCGCTTCACCCTGACTCCGGTCCTCTTCAGCCCGACTCCGGTTCGGTGTAACCCACACATGTTGGACCTCGTGGCATAAATCTTTAAATGTGTTGGCGACATGTTTCTTAATATACGCTATACAAAGAAACTTGTATAATTTACAGTAAATTACTGTTAACTATGTTTCCCAGAATTTCAATGCATAGAGTGAGAAACATTTGGGAAGAATCACTTCAACAGTACAGATCATTAAAAGGTTTATGGTTAATTTCTATAAAAATTGTAGATGTACCAGTTTAACTTTATTATTGACTCTTTATGGAAATGTTCCCTGGAGCAAGGCAAAAAAATTAAACAAAAAACAATAGGAAGTGTATGAAATATAATTAAACTGAGTGAGTGAAAACATCATGCCAGATTACATTTAAAATGTGTCTGAATAATGTCCTGGCTGGAGAAATCTCTCCCCTGATGCTGGCAGCTCAAACTCACCATGATTTGGAGAATATATTTTGGTCTTTTTGCTTTTTGTATGATTCTCTGTTAAAACTGTGAAACAGTCGTATCAGTGGAAACAGAACTGTAACATATAAAGTGGCATTTATTATAAAATTCAACTTGGCTGCAACTTCCTGGCTGCTGGTGTTTCCAGAATTACACTGCAAAAATGCAACAAAAAAATAAACCTGCAGCTGAGACAGTCAGCGAAGATCCGAACCGGTTTTATTTTCAGGCCTCGTGTTACTGGCCTGCTTAACTGTAACTCGTCGGGCGGAATCAGCAGTTTAACGGCGATCTGAAGTTTGTCCATTCGCTGATGCAGCATCTCCGCCGCCGGGCGTGCAGCCGCCGCCTTCGTTTACACGTGCAGGGAATGATCGCGGTGTCAACAGATTGCCGTTGATGCCGTGATGTCCGCGCATCACGCAGCTGGTCTCGCAGAACGATCGACGGGCACGGACCCACAGATGCTAACACGCCGTTTTCGTTGCCGATTAGCAGGTCAAATTTTGTTTTCTGCCGGACGCCCAGTAAACACAGTTGCCGCACTGCAAGATGCCTGAAACAGAGTCCCGTAAGCGCCTCGCCTCAATTTACCATACCTGACTGATGTCTAAACAGACATCTGGTCGAACGATTGATACTGAGTTTCAGAGCCTGATCGCCACGACGCCAATACTGGCTCACGCACACACGCCATACTTGATGCCGCAGCCATCACCTTTGCGTTGAGTTTCGTTCACTTTAGTCAGAATAATTAGGTACTTCGGAGACGCTGAGGTCACCGCAGCCAGTCGCCATCTGTACTTCCGTGGCACAGCCCCGCAGACCGTGCCAGACCGGAGTTGGCCGCAGCCCCTGGGCGACCGGAGTTTGACACCACTGGTCTGGGCTCTGATGCCGAGAGCGATCGGTGATCGACCATGACGCAAACAGGGTCAAACATGGAGTTGCTTGGGCGGTCGCAGAAAGCCTTCAGACGCCCCACACCGCTAACATATTGTTCCGCCATCTCGCATCACCAAACAAGACTGATTAGCTTTAATGTAAATGTTCGAACTTCGAGGCGCAACATCTTCATTATTCAAAGCCGCTGAGTTGACACGAATGATCATATCAGCGCGCAGCAGCGGTTGATCAGAGCAAAGCCAGGAGGGAAAACAGGGAAGTCCTGATCCGAATTGCTTTTGGTTAAACAGCCACAGAGGCTTTGATGAACACACCGAAACATTTATATTTCTTCGACAGACGTCGTTTCTGCGCTTCGTGTTTACTGAATCCCGTGAAGGAGCAGCACGCTTTCCCTTCGTTGATTCAACGAAACCACTGATAGAGCTTCGCCAGCAAGCTGCAGAGGAATAGCTTCCAACATTCAGGTCAGCAGCAGGAGAAATGCTTCTCTGCTGAATATGAATAAACGCTTAGCCAAAATCCATTAAATACAGAAATACAGCCAATTCATCAAATGAGATCAGAAGACGCAATACACGCTGGAGATAAACAGTTCAGACAGCGGAAGAACCAAATGCGTCATATCAAACATGCAGTTATTCAACAGATCACAGTAGTCTTTCAAATTTTCGCAGTTGTTAGTGGCGACAGCCAGGCCGATGAAGCGTGCTGGGATCAGGCAGATCGCGTCATCGCCAGGCTGGTCGCCAGCCAGAAGAGCCGGCGGGCGATCAACCACCATTCGCCGGAGCTGGTGGAAGCAAAACCGCAGTGCCGACCCGCAGGACGCCGAGAGCTGGCCATCAGAGAAGCCGCCAGCCGGCCATTCGCGCTGCCACCGTGGCGGCCACCCAGGAGCTGCCAGAGCGCTGGCTCACCGAGCTGGCCACCGCAGCCGGCCACCGCAGAGCTGGCCGCCAGAGCTGGCCATTCTCAGAGCCGCCACCTCAGACAGCTGGCCGGGTCGCAGAGCCGGCCACCAGAGAGCTGACAGAGCCGGCCACCATAGCTGCTTGGTCAGAGAGCTGGTTACCAGGCTGGCTCAGAGAGCCGCCATTCAGGCAGCCGGCCACAGCTGGCCAACAGAGAGCCGGCCAACAGAGCCGCCACCGCAGCCGGCCATTCAGCAGCCGGCCATGCAGCCGCCGACGGCAGCCGCCAATCGCAGCCGGGCCATTCGCAGCCGGCCAGAGCAGCCGGCCACCCAGAGCCGCCACCGGCTGCCACCAGGCAGCCGGGCTGGACCGAGCAGCCGGCCACAGAGCTGCCGCTTCCGCAGCTCGGCCACCGCAGAGCCGACCAGAGAGCTGGCCAATCAGCGCTGGCCAATCGCAGCCGCCAATCAGCCAATACTCGCAGGTGCCGGCAGCAGGCTGGCCACCAGAGTTGACATCAGAGAAAGCTGGCATCAGGGAGCACTATCAGAGTTGGCCAGGCTGGAGAGTTGGCATTGGTTGTGAGAGCTGGTTTGGTCGCAGTGTCCTATTTTTCACTTTTCTTTTTATAAATATTGATTATTCAAATTAGTGCACTGCACAAATATTTCAGACCGGAAGGCGCGTTACTATTTTCACGTCTTCATTCGTTAAAATAGTCGCATGACCATCGTTTGACGCGAACGTGATCGACGCCACCAGATTACCTGTTTCGCAGGAACCAGATTGGCAGCAACAGCTCACTGTAGCCCCAGCTTTCAGCAATCTCGATAGCCGTGCTTGTGTTATTCCTTCAGCTTCAGTATTGTTTCTGCTTTCATTTCCCTTCCAGTAAATACATCGCAAGCTCGCTGGCAGCAGTGGCTTGAAAGGCCGACGGAATGCCTCGAGAGGCCGGTTTTTCCCATTTTTTCTTTCAGACGCATAGAGATTCTTCGAATTGTTCAGTCGAAACATGGTCAAAGCACGCAGATCTGACTGACGTCGCGCCTCCTCGTCTACCGCTTACTGACGCCGGCGACGCTTCTCCAGCGGGTGACAGACTTCAGATCGTCACGAATGCATACGGCGCACTGCCGACATAGAACAATAATCACCAGTGCGTTTATCACCCAGTATTTGCGACCGACAGTTCGAACAAGCCGGGCGCCGGTCAACCAGAACCACCACTTCTGATTCACTTACTCACATAGCAGCAGCGCCGTCTCACCAACGGGTTGTCCTCAGGGTCGACGGACAACAGATGACGGATCATGAGAACTGAGAAATTCTGTCTTTCATTCCCCTAATCTCCCTATTCCTTCTAATTTCGACCTTCTGGTCTCCGACTGTTCTGACTCACCTTTCAATCCCCATCTACCCTAACTTAACCCCTAACCTCTGTCTCGATTTGGTCTCGACCTCTGGTCTTTCAACTCATCTTCTGGTTCTCGACCTTACCTTCACTTTATCTTCAAATTGTCTGGGTCTCTGTTCCCACCTTCATCCCACCCCAACTTATCCCCGCATTATGTGAATAATATTTTTGATTTGTTAGCATTAGCTACCAGGCCCAGACTGTCGTGGTGGTTTTAATATTTGTTTAGAGACATGTTCATCAGAACCGAGCTGAGCCTCGGAGTCCTGTTGCTTCGCGGTCTGGCTTTCCCACGATCCAGATTCCCATCTCTGAGCCTTGGGATCTCGTTCTCTGTGAAACACCACGGGGGCCAACGGTCGGCAGCCAGACTTTCGCCTATTGGCTGAAACCGTGGCTTCTCAGTTCACCGGGGCGGATCCGACTTGCTCTGCGATTCAAATCATAGCTTGAAATCCCGGAAATTACGACCCTTAACTAGACAAAACTGCCACCATGTTTTCAGCCGCCGATAATTGCCGCCGCCTGTTTCACAGATTCGCCGTCTTCTCCGATGTAATAGAATCGTTCGGGTCGGAGCCCGATTTAACGAATAGAAATGTTGTTTGCGCTGCGAACAGTTAAAGATCGCCACTGAGCAGAAAGCCCACAGTAAGTCATAAACATTACTTGTGGTTTTCTCCCGCCAGTTAGCTTAACGTTTGATTATTCAGCGTTCGCAAATCGCAGTCATGAATCTTGATTTGTCGTTGAAATGAGCTTATTGAGACAGCAGGTCGCCGACATAATCCCGAAAGAATTGCTACCATACAACATCGCCTCGCCATTAATCGTAGTATGCTTAAGTCAAATCGTCAGCACACCAGAAACGTTGAGCGTGCATTATGCCAACAGGCAGTCAGCAGAGTCAACACTTTCAGCCTTATTGGCTGAGGGGAATAGTGTATTTTTGTTCCGGTCGCTTGTTGCCGCGAGTTAAGAGAGTTCCAAATTCGAGGATGGAGTTCTGTTCAGTAGAATGACGTCGGGTAAAATTTAAGTTCCTCACCAGATTCAGCCGGGACTCGTTTATGAATTTCAGTTTACTTTTTCATGTTGATTGTAGCTATGGTTGGTCGCCGCTGCTGCCAAGGAAACTTGCTTTTTCCTATACCGAGCGTCAGAGATTCAGAGATCACCATAGATCTGATAAACAGCTGGATAGAACAGGTTCTGAAGAGAACAGGTCTTCGAAGACAAACAGGAGCCCTGAAGACAAACAGCCTGGACAACAGCCAACCGACAAAACCTCTTCAGTGAGGCGTGCTGTGCCAGAGCAGATTGACCCTGCCCAGTCATGCCGCTGCTCCCAACTCACTCTGAGCAGCGCACCATCCAGTGAGCAGACGCCTGCCAGCAGTTACGAAGGTGAAGCTTTATTGATCCACAGGGATTTTGAGCATTTTCCACGGCAGCGCTTCTGTAGAGCCAGGCTCGTCATCACAGCAGATGCCGCCAGTCACTGCTGTCTCGCCATCTTAAACACACACACACACACACACACAATACACACACACATTGAATGACAATACAATATACAATAATAACAATACTAATAGACATACACAATGGGATGCTGTCAGCAAGTTGAGCGAGAAAACACGAAATGTGCCTAGATAGCGGTCTCGAACACTGCAAAATAACAGATTTAAATCTCATTAGATTTTCGCCGGTGTTTGATGATTTGATGCAGAGCTCCGATTCCGGACTGAGCAGCCCTGCAAGAAACTCGGCGCACACAAAAGAACTTAGATCGGCGACATACTGGATACATGCCAAACGCAGCGGGGGCGATTCACAAATGCCAGTTTAAGACTATCTCAGCAGCAAACCCGATCTGCTCGGGCCAGCCTCATCACCTTTGTCTGGGTCTCCAGTCCGCTGTTCCCCGAAAGTCCAGCTGCCACAGGCCTTCGATGGAATCAGCCCGGGCCTTACTGAACTCATTCGCTGGCCTTTATTCAGTTACTGCTCGGCGCTGCATCAAATCACGTAGAGTCCATACTAAACCTTCGAAGACGCCGAGAGCGACATCGATTACCTTCAGATCGGTGTTTGGTGCATCAGAAGTCGTGAGTGTCACTATGCTTAGCACTCACCGTTCAAATCGAGTTTCTGGCAGATTGGTTGACGATGATGGACGGTTCAGGCCTCATTCTGCGCCTATGTTGCCGCATACTGTAGTTGCGCTGCCGAAATCGTCACCAGCAGCGCCACGCCAACATTTATCTCAGCCGATGCCGCCGGCTGCAGATGGTAATCCCTGGAGGCTCGCGAATTCACAGGTGCCATCCTTCCCTGCCATTCATCTCTCTTCTCACCAATGCGGCAGACATGCGCGCCGCCACTGGGTCAGAAATCTCGCCACGTCTTATTTCATTTTGGCTAGAGGCCCATTCTTCTTTTCTCACTTTTCAGCCTGTTCAGCTAACGGTACCAACGCGATAATTAGTCAGCCTCTTCAGCCTCCGCCTTCTGTTACCAATTATTTTCCTCTCAAAAGATGAAAGGTAATAAAATTCCTTCGTTCTTGGCTGAGGCGGGGCCAGGCAGGCT
>CAJVRI010001089.1:0-33088 GCA_911649635.1 Poeciliopsis gracilis
AAGCTGAAAGTTGAAGTTTTTGCTGAAAATTACAATTTTTGACTTATTTCACTGAGTTAAAGCGATTTTGGCATTAAATAGTGTTATGTGAAGCATAACACCAGCACCGCCGCCGCGCCAACACCGCCGCCGCGCCAACACCGCCAACACCGCCGCCGCCCCAACACCCCAACACCGCGGCCCACCAACACCCCAACACCTCCGCCGCGCCAACACCGCAACACTGCAGCCGCGCCAACACCGAGACTCTTCAAACCTAGACTGAATTATCCTCAACTAGTAGCATATTTAAACCATCTTTGTGATTTGCTAAACTTTTTTCTAATTTGTAAAACTTAAATAAAGGGAGTTTTAGAATTAGTTTTCTCTAATTCTAAAACACAGACAGCTTAAACTTAGAGAAGTTTATTTTTAACTAAACAGAATATTTAAAACCATGTTTGGGATTTGTGAATCTTTTTTCTGATTTGTGAAACTTCACAAACTTCACTTAACAGTGAAGTTTCACTGTTTTCTTCAGTGTTTCTTCAGGAGAAACACTGAAGAAAATAAGAATTTTATATGAAAAGGTATGAATTTTTTATTAACACAAAATGTATTCATATTTCTAATTCATTGCGACATCACTACTTTTTTCTGTAACACAAACTGTAACTATTGTAGTCACTGACTGATGGTTGAAAGGTCAGTAAGAAAATTCCTTTAGCTTCTCTATTTTTTCCATAACTAGATTTTATGTGTCATGAACTGAAGGTAAAAAAAAAAAAAAAAAAAAAAACAGTCAGCACAGGAAATGAAAGTGGACACTGCTAAAGCACTAAGGTGACAAAATGTCAAATGACCCTTTTTGCATTTTTTGTATTTAAACTTCCACCATAAATTATCAAAGTAAAAAGAGAGAAAAAGCTATTACAGATCACTTTATTATTGAAGTCAATGAACTGGATCATATTATGTTGACAAATATCATAAAGAGTGTGATCCTGCAGCACAAAGCTTGAGTCACCGCTGTGTGACATACTGTGAAAACGTTTTATGTACCTTAAAGATCATTATTACTTTAGGATCATTCTATTTTTGGTTATGCTGAAAAACTCTATTTTTCTTTTACTAAAAGGCTAAATGGAAAAACCAAAAATAATAAATACCTTCCTTAATTGCCCCAAAGTAAAAGTGGATGTTGATCAAAAGGTGTGTGTGTGTGTGTGTGTGTGTGTGTGTGTGTGTGTGTGTGTGTGCGTGTGTGTGCGTGTACATGTGTGTGTGTGTGTGTGTTTTCTTTTGTACATTTAAACTCTTCTGATTGAAATAGCAAAGGGGCTTCATTTTTATTTTTTATTTTTAGAAACAACAGTAAAACAAAAAGAATAAACATAAGGACAGACAGACAAGCTCATCATAACAGACAGGTGTGTACGGTTGAGCCTACAAGGCTGCAAATGTGTGAACAGATATAAATGGAAAACATCAGGTCAAGAATCATGAGTCCATCAGATTCTATCCTTCCAGTTGCTTGTTGGTCAGAAAAGCAAGACTAGAGGTTATTACAGGACATCTAGTTTTCATCTAGTTTACTGGTATTCTTCCCCTTTCTTGAAGTATGACAGAGGAAGTAGAATTTGTTCCATGCTATGAATTTTCCAGATCATTTTTTCCACTTGATGATTAGAGGATTTTCTGAAGATTTCACCTTCAAAATACTTCCAAAGCACAAAGATTTTGGAAGATGTTGCATGGCATTGTGTGCACTGTGCAACTTCTGCATTCTGATATAAAAGAAAACAAGTCATGCTAGGACATTTTGTGAAATCAGATTGGCACATCAGCATTTTCTTCCCTGCTTCATCAAAAAAAGAAAAATCAAGGGAGATACCAATGAGTTAATGGGAAAAAACATGCATTTTAAATAGAATTAAAAGTTTTTAATACAACATTTTCAGAAAAGAAGAGTTGGGCTTATTTCTGTCAGGCACAGGGTTTTATTACATTTGTTTACCATCCTGTACCTATAATGTCCACTGCTGCCCCATAATACCCCAGCTGTACCTATAATGTCCACTGCTGCCCCATAATACCCCAGCTGTACCTATAATGTCCACTGCTGCCCCACAATACCCCAGCTGTACCTATAATGTCCACTGCTGCCCCCTAAATACCCCAGCTGTACCTATAATGTCCACTGCTGCCCCATAATACCCCAGCTGTACCTATAATGTCCACTACTGCCCCCACAATACCCCAGCTGTACCTATAATATCCACTGCTGCCCCATAATACCCCAGCCCTTCAACACACACAGAGTCAAAATCAAGTTTTCTGCTTCCTCTCTTTGTGCACATCTAAGCAGTTTCATGAGTGCTATGTTGCAATCCTGTGAAGAGTTATTTTCCCAACATCAAGAACTACTTAAGCAAGAGGTAGGCAGACATCAAACTGTAGTGAGAATGGAGACAGCAGTGGACGAGACAATGGAGCAAGTCACACATTATAATCCACTGTTCGACATGTCGCTGAGCAGGAGTGAGCGCTACAGCTTCCAGCAAGATGGTGAGCACCACTGAGAGCCTCTCACAAAAGATTAATGGAGAAGTTCTAGATATTGGGAAATAACATGCAAAAAAAAAATGTTAGCTAACCTTGGATATTTCAATACAGTGGACACAACTAAAGGCCGTTATTTTACATTTTACCAGAATTTAACTTTGCAAAAATGTCTGCTTTGACTGTAGTTATGAAGGGAAATTGGCAGATTTCCAAAAAGCCATATGAGTATGACTAGATTTAGTTTCATATATAATATAACAAGCTGGCATTTGTTTTCTATTGTTTGCAATAGAAAACAAATGCCAGCATTTGTTTTCTATTGCAAATGCTGCCCGTCTATCTGTTCAGGGTGACGAAGGGTGACTGAAAAGAAAGAAAAGCTTAATTTTCAGCTGAAAGCAGAAAAGAAAGCTTTTTTTTTCTTCTTTTTTTTTTACTTTTTTCAATTAATTGATTTTGTGGCGTTACACTTTCAAAATGTACAATAAAAATCAGCATCACACTATACAGATTTTAAATATCCGCAAAAATGTTTCTTAATTGCTCTTTATGCGGAGAGCTTTGTCATTCTGAATGCACAACAAGGTCTGCTTACTTAAATCACATAGTTTCATGAAAAGATTCAAGTCTTTAAAAAGGAACAGTGTAAAAAGAGCAGTGAACACATAAAAGTATGGCTTAGTTTAGCAAAAAGGGATAAGAATTTTGACTGAGTCCTTCTTCAGTTGATACTTGCCTGGTTACAGCTTTGGCTCAAGGCCTGTAAGTTAATATGTTCAGTTTCTTTATATTGCTCAAGGCTGAAACAGTTCCTCTGCATTTGTAAATGTGTAAGACTATAATAACTAATGTCGCTCAACATTTCAGTTACATAAACTTGTCTGATAATTAAGTGGCATGCCCTAATGTATCTTACTTTAAAACTTGAAGAAGTTCTTTCTATTTGATGATCTGCACTATAAGCAAACAAAGCAGTAACTCTCTCCTGCTTCACAGAGGTCAACATCTGTCAATGTGCAATTTTTCTTTGTGTTTCAGATCTGAAACCAGCCCCCTCCAGAAGACACTGGAGTTTTACTATGATAATTATCTGTGTCATCTTACAGACAGTGCTTGATGCCTTTCTCATTTATAAAGGTACAAACATAGACAAAAAAATCTGGACTAAAATCACAGTTCGGTTTTAAGATAGTTCTAATTCAGATACAACAATTAAAGAAAATTGTAAATATGATTTAACCTGCACAGTGGCGCAGTGGGTAGCGCTGTTGTCTTGCAGCAAGAAGATCCTGGGTTCGATTCCCGGCCCGGGGTCTTTCTGCACAGAGTTTGCATGTTCTCCCTGTGCATGCGTGGGTTCTCTCTGGTTCTCTCCGGCTTCCTCCCACAGTCCAAAAACATGACTGTCAGGCTGATTGGGCTTTCCAGATTCTCCTTAGGTGTGAGTGTGTGGTTGTTTGTCCTGTTTGTCTTTGTGTTGCCCTGCGACAGACTGGTGACCTGTCCAGGGTGACCCCGCCTCTCGCCTGGAACGCAGGTGGAGATAGGCACCAGCACCTCCCGACCCCGTTTGGGAGAAGGGTGACCGGAAAATGGATGGATGGATGATTTAACCTATGTTAGTCCTGAAAATCCTAAATGTTTTAATGAAAGAACTGCTATTTCATTTATTTTTTATTTCTGGCTGTAGTTGTGTTGGAAGCGAGCCCTGCGTCACAGAGGGGAACGTCTCATCATAGCTCCCTCAGCAACAACGACCTTGACCTCAACCTTCTTATCCAGAACAACAGCCAGGAGGCCAAGAGCATGAAGAGCCACTTATGGCTTTTGCAAAATCAGGTCCATATACATTTGTATATTTCACAGAAGATTAACGCAGCTGGTTCTGAGTTTGGTTTTCAGAGGTGCAGACTTGAGTCAAAAAAAACAATAATATCAAAAACTCAAAATTTAATTATAAGTTAGAACTTATAATGACCAATGTAAGTATTTTAATTAGGCTATATGTAACATGTTATTTATTATTTACATGTAAAGCAGTTGTATGTCTTTTGGATACCATGGTAACAGGTCAAGAGTCTGTGTGGTGAGGAAGGCCAGCTACAAAAATTAAGGGCTGACCTGAACTTGCTCAACACCAGCAACCAAAACCTGGAAAACAAACTAACAAACATTAAAATCAAAACAGGTAAATATAAATTCATGGTTGAGTAAATTTGTTTAAAATTTAGAAACATTTGTGTTGAGCAACCAATTTGAGGTCAAATATATCTCTTAAATAACTTTATTTTGTGCTTTTAGGCCCACCAGGTACAAACGGACAACCTGGACAACAAGGTCCGAAAGGGGAGAGAGGTCCAAAAGGTGAGTCCATCTTAACTGGACATTACAAACATTCAGATTTTTGAGTGCCTCTCTCTAAACAAGTATCCTGTTTGGCCACTCTCTTACTGCTCACTTTTGGTTTTTGGCATGTTGTTAACAAAAAAAGCATATTTAAAGAGGTTTTACACTGCAGCAGTGGTTGATATGTGATTTATTATTGTTTTATTATTTATTTGGACAGTTAGAGGTACCCTTTGAATACAGTAATTACTGCTAGTCTCACATAACATGATGATCTACAACTGATGTGAGAATTATGATTAGTTAAAATATATGATCACTCCGGCCTTATCCAAACCTTAGAGCCCTGCTTTTGTTGCTGGTATTCCAAGAATGCAACTACTGAGGAGAGAGTTTGTCTTGTTCCATTACTAATAAGAACTTATTTTAAAAGTTTATAGGCTTCGTCCTTGATTTGATTTCACAGAAAATATGGACATGGGCTTGGGCAGACTCCAGTTTTGTATGTTTCACAGGTTGCCTTGTGCTATTTTTTTTTTTCCATTTATTAAAAAAACTCAATCCATCTTTTCATCCTAAGTGCTTAAATAGCCACAAGTGGACGTGTTTCTTAATGATTTTTCATCTAAAAGGCTCCTTTAGTTCTGGATATGGACTGGAACTCAAAAATTTACAATATTGTGTAAAACTGCAATATTGCTTGCCATTCACCTCAGAAAGAGAAATGGATATTTTATTGAAATTCATTCCTCATGGAGTAAAATGTGTGAAGCTTTTGTGTTTTGCATTGTTTATGAATATAGCTTACAAGTAAAGAAACCAAAAGTCGATGTCTCAGAAAATTGTAATATCCCCTATCAAAGACAGATATTTTAACACTTTCATGCCTCCTCTTGCATGAAATACTGCATCAATGTGGCGTGGCATGGAGGCAACCAGTCTGGTACACTGGACAGATGGGATGGAAGCCCATACAGCTTATGGCTGCCTGCCTTCTGGTCATATCTGTCAAGTCTCCTATTTTGGCTGGGAAACTACCATATTTACCCCTGTTTCCCGCCATGCTCCCCAAGAGAGTAAATTTCCCATGTCATGGGTGGCATTTTGGCCGCTTCTCCTTGGCCTCTCCTTGGGCTGCCACCTTATCATGGTGGAGGGGTTGGAGCTTCTTTTTGGCTTCTCCAGCTCTGCAGGTGGGCCTGGCTCCATGGACTTTTACCCATGGAGCAGCTTGTCCTGGTAGACGGCTACTTTGAATCTGGACTTCAGAGAACCCAGTGGACCAGAACTTGTATTCACCTGTGTTTGGAAGATGGAATAGATTTCACTTGATACTCCAGTTCTCCCTGTTGCTGGTGCTTCTTTTCCTCCCACATTTCTTCCTTTCACTCAACTTTATAGTAATGTCCTTAGATCAGAAATCTGAAGAACCAGCTTCTTCAGCAATGATCTCTTGTGTCTTCTCCTCCTTGTGAAGGCCATCAATGATTGTCTTCTAGACAGCAGTCTTCCCCTGATTGTGAAGCTGATTGACCCACAGTGAAAGTCTATTTAAACAATAAAAGGTCAGGCAATCATTGGAGTTGTTTTGAGTTAATTAGTTGATGAGGAGGGCTGCACAGTGGCACAGTGGGTAGCGCTGTTGCCTTGCAGCAAGAAGGTCCTGGGTTCGATTCCCAGCCCGGGGTCTTTCTGCACGGAGTTTGCATGTTCTCCCTGTGCGTGCGTGGGTTCTCTCCGGGTTCTCCGGCTTCCTCCCACAGTCCAAAAAACATGATTGTCAGGCTGATTGGGCTTTCCAGATTCTCCTTAGGTGTGTGTGTGTGTGTGTGTGTGTGTGTGTGTGTGTGTGTGTGTGTGTGTGTGTATGGTTGTTTGTCCTGTTTGTCTTTGTGTTGCCCTGCAACAGACTGGCGACCTGTCCAGGGTGTACCCCGCCTCTCGCCCGGAACGCAGCTGGAGATAGGCACCAGCACTTCCCGACCCCGTTAGGGAGAAGGGGGACGGAAAATGGATGGATAGTTGATGAGGATGTGACTCCATGAAATTCCATTAATGTCTTTTTCCAGATTGTTTTCATTTTCTGATACAAACTTTTGGCTTCTCATTATATCTGTTAAATATATTAATAAAAATGACAGGAACAAAAAGTTTGTAATATACTCTCTGTATGATGATTCTATATAATACACAAGTTTCACTTTCAAGGATGAAAGGAAAGGAATATGAAATATTAAGTGTGAAGTCCTGGTTAGCTTGTGCATTATTGCCCAGTGGTTCAGCCTATGAAGGAGCTTTCGAGCTTGCCTCGTGATTAGCGCAGCTAGTTTATTTTTATGTCAGTTTATGTTTTGCGGCTACAAGATGCATATCAAATGCTTTGTCAACTTAAACTCAGGTAGAGTTGCTGTGCGGCCGCGCAGCGCTCAGAACAGCTTGTCCCATGAAGCTTGGGTAACCCAAAGTAGCTTATTAAACACTTAGACACAAAATGAAAGAGCTACTGATGCCACATAAATTAAATTTCCCATTTGTCCCTTTACATCTAGCAGCAGAGATGCGCTGTGCTGCGGGTCTAGCTCATCAAGCAGGGCCGGTCCGATGTTGAACGAGGCTTTGAGCAGAATTTGATTTAGGGGCCCCTCTTGCCCCTTAATCAAACATCAGCACCACTAACCCATTCCCTAACCCATTTCACCATGGATTTAGTGATATCTGGAAGAGGGGGCATAGTTTAATTGACCGAGCAGTCAAATGTAATTGTTGTTTCCTAAAATGCATTAATGAACAGATAACACTCAAAGATTAAAGCATCTGAGAACATCAGATTGTTGCTATGGTAAAAATAAATATATTGCTTTTGTTGTGAAATTGTAAAAAGAGCAAAGAGAGAAAAATCCCTACTCCCTGTAATGATGCTAACTAGCTTGTCATTGAACACAGTGTTGCTCACCTTTTTCACTGGTACAAGGGTTAATGGCTATGCTGGTAACGGGCTCAGAGTTACCATGGCGACATAAATAGCAAAAACGATGCCCCAAAATCCCATTGAAGCCAATAGAACAAATAAACAAAAATATTCTAAAATGCCCTGTGTGAAGTGCACAAAATTCAGAGACTGAGGTCCAGACAAAAGTCAGGGAGCAAAACAATCTTTAATACATCTGCAGACGGAGAGCAAAAAAAACACTGCATTAGGCACAAATTAGATTCGCTCTGACAAACTCAGAGGTGCATAGTTACTTTATTCATCTCTCTCTACTACCGAGGCGGAGACTCAATCTTCTAAGACCAAACAAGAGAAACAATGGAAAACATACGGAACCTTGTACGCTCATTCACTGTTATGTTTATGGAATGCGAAAACTAAATAAAACAGCTAGTTCCCAAATAACTGTCTGGGGAAGTTCAGCAACCCTGGGAAACTTACTTCAGTAGACACATCTTGTTTCATTAATTTGTACCCCTCTCCCAGCTGCACAGAAAACACCTTGACTGTGATACAAAAAACATTACATTTATATGACACATAAAGAACATCATTTAATATGAATAAAACTTCTTCACAACTTCACCCTTTTTTTTTTTTTTTTTTCAGGGAGCAAAAACCATCAAGTGAATGAAATCCATAAATGATAAAACGTATTAAATGATAAAATGAATTAAATATAAAATGAGTATAAAATGAAATAATAATGTAGTAAAGCTACAAAACAGGTTGAGACGCACAAAATATCCGTTTACCTCGGCCATTAAATAATGGTTGAAAATATGAACAACATAGGAGTGTTTCAGCAAGTGTTTTGACCTCTTGTGACATTAAGCAAAGCAAAAACCTGGAAGCAAAAACGTAAAATGAAAGATAAAAATCTAAAGGAAGTGTCAATTTACTTGTACTTGGGATAATGAGAAAATCTTGGCCGCTGCAGAACAAATTCAACTTTAATATCAGGCATGTTAGGAGGCCCATGGAACTGGGCCACACTGGTAGTCAGCGAAGCACTTGAGACGGAATCAGAACTATCCTCAACATTCAACCGGGGATAAGTATGCACAGGTTTTTGCAAGGTTTTTTTGTTTTCTGAAAGGACATGAGTGAAGTAGCCGCAAGTTGCTCATGTACGGCTTCAGAACCAGCAGCGATATAAGTACTGAGTTATAGGACATTACCGGGTATGTAAACGGAGCGTTTTGCACGTTGCCAGTTAGATAAGAGAAATTGGAAATGGTCAGACCATCAGTCACATCATTAACCTGCATCCTATAAATAGAAACTGGTAACAAGTGCACACAGGCAAGCTGAGTTTTTTTGGTAACCCATCAAATAATCATCACCACCACACCACCACCACACATCGCTTCTGGAAATCAGTTTAAAATTTGCTGGCACCCGAATTATATTTAAACAATTTTGTGAATTGAGACTTCCTAATTTAAGAGTCCCAGTCAAAGAAATGCATGTGAAATCAACCTTTGCTATAGTTTTTCTGAAACACCAGACTTCTAAAATCAGTTTTAGTGAAAGGGTAAATGCTGTCCCACTGGCTACAATGGGAAGATGGATTAGTTTTAGTCATGACATCGAGAACACATTCAAGCGGAAGAAGGGCCGGGATTATCCCAAGCACAGGACGCGGCCCCATGCAGACAACATAGTCATATTAGAGACATGTGCAGCACTGTCAGCCAACAATAACCAATTATTTGTAGAAAATGATATACCTGTCGTTACTCTGTACCAGTCATCAGCCGTAAGTTTGTCCAGAACACTAATACCTGTGGGAGAATATGGTGAGACAACAGTAACACCCCCCCCACTTCACAAAGAACAAAAAGAAATTGTAGATCCTTTCCCGATGAATGTGCACATAGGTAAAACTTCCAACAGTTTAACAATATGGGCAAAGGTGAGGGTGGTATGATTGAACCTTTCGCTGTGTCTACCGTGATGTGTAGTCCTTGCGTTGTTTCAGCCATTGTGAAAAGTTTCATTTGGTGTCTGGCGCAGGGAGTCGTTCCCCATTTTGGCGTCCAGTTGTTTCCTTCATCTGATCCAGTATTGGCGTACAAGGCTGACCATGTAATCATGAGGCCAACTGAAGAATCAGGGGGCACACACCTGAATGCCCCTTTCAAAGCCTGCGTTTCACCACACCAGTGTATCTCACGGTTGGTAGAGCGTCTGCTCCTGTTGAGTACTGCTGGGCCTTCTGGAACTGCATGTGTGTGATTTGTTGTAGCCGCATTCCGGATCGGCAGGAGGTACCAGACTAGAGCCATTACCTCACATGTCAAGAGGAAGCACCAGCATAGTATGGCATCCTTAATCCACATCGGTGTTCTGCGACGCTGCCTCGGCCTTCCATGTTCTTAATGCTGCCTCAGCTAGGCGTGGTCCAACCTACTGAGTGAGCTGTGTTGGCAACTCTATTTTTTCAGAGGTGCTTGGTGGAGCCTCGTTCTCTAGGCTCTGGACTGGTCCCGCAGGATGTGACGATGTAACCCCTGTGAACTTCTTACAGTGGCTAACGTGAACTCAGGTTGACCTCTCCGCGACCTTTTGACCCTGTGTCATCAAAAGCACTTGAAACGGTCCCATCCAGCGGTGGGAACGCCAGTTCTTCCTCCTGAAATCTTTAATAAACACAAAATCTCCAGACTGTAGGCTATGTAATGTCTAATGGTTTGTTCGCACAGGTTGTCCTCTTTGGGCCTGCTGTCTTTGATTGATCTGTTAGAGAAATTCAGTAGTTAATCATGTTGCCTTTACATGTTATTAAAATAATACCAGGTTCCCTCGGTGGTCCCATTTCAATGTTTGGGAAATCCTGCAAATAAGATTGTGTTTTTATCTTCTTCGCATGCGCATGTTAATTCAATGTTCATTAAACACAGAACACGTAGACAAACATTACATGTAAACATTCACTCCAACATGAAACAGACACAAACAAACGTTGAACGCCATCAGAAGTCAGAGTCAGTCAATATGCATTACAGTCAAATATTCACAGTCAGTCCTCATTTTATATACATATGGTCTTAAATTGAAATGGCCAACTTTACGTGAAGCTTCAAATAGAGAAAATTATTTTTAACAACATATATTAATATTTAAATTCAAATCTAATGTACAGGATCCTGTTTTAAAGTTTAGCTACATCTACACATACAGAAGAGATCTCAATATAATTCAGAATTACAGAAACTGATTTATCATGTTACTGCAGAAGCGCTTCATTAATTTAAAAAACAGTTTTGTTATAACTAATAGTTCCCGGACAACTAAAGGTATATTAACCTGTCTAAGTTTAAATTTATCACAGCTGTATGTTATAGGAATTGCCCTCTGTTCAATTTAAATGCAACCAAAATATCATATGGTATACCAACGTATATATAACGTAGCCTATCTGACAGCAGATAGGTGCTCAAAATTAGTGTGACACCGTGGGAAGCGTACAAAATCAGATTAGAATAGCACGATGTCTGGAGACGCCATAACAGCCCTTTCTGCACTTGCCACTGCGCGCAAACATCGTGGAAGTGCAGCCGTTACAGGATCTAATTTGGATGAAAAATAGGCGACTGGTTGCAATCTGTCACCGTGTTTTTGGAGCAAAATAGAAGTCATGCAACCCCCTTTCTCATCAACCACCTGAATAAAAAAATCTTCCTCCTCGGCCTCTGTGCAACCTCCGGCCTCCTGGTTGTGGTCTGAATCGTCTCTAGAAGCGGCCTCTGGCCCAATGTCCTTGTTGTCCACAGATAAAACAAACATCAGGCAGTGTGTTGCTTTGTGACTGCCAATACTGTCCTTGTTGTCCATACGGTCCATACTGTCCTTGCTGTAGTGACTGTGGATCTGTCCATAATGTCCATACTGTCCTTTGCTGTGGCTGTGGATGTTCAGGGCAGCCTGATGAAGCAGGGTGAGTGGGCAGAATTGTGCAGTTGGGTCTCTTCAACCTTACGGTTCAGATATGGCACACTGAAGATCAGATGAAGCAGGTTTTGTAGAATATCCTGTTGTTTTCAGAATCTGGGGTAAAAACATCCTTGTCCTCCTCGCCCTTCCAGGGGCGGCATTGTTTCTTCTTCAGACTTTGGTTGGGGCCGTAGGGCTAATAGTCATCAATGTCCAAAAAAAAAGGATTTTTCCTCAGTGAGGCTAATGGTTGGTAAGGTGGAAGGGCTGGATAGAGCTTAGTGACGTCAGGTGAACTCGGTGGTGCCGCTGGGAGCAAGCTCATCGCAGCAGGTTGACATGTTGGGAAGAGAGAAAAAACAGTCATTAATTTTCTTAATTTTCTTATCTTGTTCAGCTGATTTCTCATGTTTTTTCTTTCTTCAGCTTTCTGAACCATCTGAAATCTGTGTTGTTGTGCGTGTTTTGTTTTGTTTTTTCTATTTCCAGACTCCGAGTGTATCTGTGTGTGCTTGCATTATTTGTAAATGGTCAAGTGAGATTTTTTTTTTTTCTTTCAGCAGCTGTTGTTTCTGTATCAGTAATTCTCTATCAAAAAACTCAGGTTCAAAGAACCCATGTTTAGGAAATCCAAATGTATAATGCCACTGTGACAAATACTGAACACATAATTCCCCATGTTTCAAATCATCTCTTCTACAATCGGCCCATGAGGAACATAATTCCTGTAGCCCTCACACGGCTCTTTAGAAGAGAAAAGTTCCATTCTCTAATTTTACAAACCTCCTACAATTTAAAACGTTATTTGACACGTTATTTCCAATCCTCAGTCTAGTTTGATAGACCTACAAAACTCAGTCTAAATTAATAGACCTACAACTCAGTCTAAATTAATAGACCTACGGAACTCAGTCTGAATCGACAGACCTACAGGACTCGGTCTAAATTGACAGACCTACAATTTAAAACGTTTACATGAAACGTATATTCCAATCCTCAGTCTAAAAAATAGACCTACAAACCTTAAGATGTTTTGCAGCCCCTCTCAGCTCTGTCTTTATCCTGTCGTGGCTGATCCAACCCGGTGGAGTATCAGAAGAGTCCTCTTTCTCTCCAAAAGGTTTGGAGGAAAACCAGTTTGAAGGTTTGGCGGCCAACCCTCTTCCGAGGTCCACCGACTTGGATGCACCAGCGAAGGTTCCGGGCCAATGCACCAAATTGTGAAGTGCACAAAATTCAGAGACTGAGGTCCAGACAAAAGTCAGGGAGCAAAACAATCTTTAATACATCTGCAGACGGAGAGCAAAAAACACACTGCATTAGGCACAAATTAGATTCGCTCTGACAAACTCAGAGGTGCATAGTTACTTTATTCATCTCTCTCTACTACCGAGGCGGAGACTCAATCTTCTAAGACCAAACAAGAGAAACAATGGAAAACATACGGAACCTTGTACGCTCATTCACTGTTATGTTTATGGAATGCGAAAACTAAATAAAACAGCAAGTTCCCAAATAACTGTCTGGGGAAGTTCAGCAACCCTGGGAAACTTACTTCAGTAGACACATCTTGTTTCATTAGTTTGTACCCCTCTCCCAGCTGCACAGAAAACACCTTGACTGTGATACAAAAAACATTACATTTATATGACACATAAAGAACATCATTTAATATGAATAAAACTTCTTCACACCTGTTTTTGAGGATTTTCTGTATCTTCAAGAATTCACATAGAATGCCAATCAAATTTCAGTCTGTAGATACGCCTGTGATCTCTCCAGAGACAGCACGATCATACAAATTACGGTTTGCCCATAACTTGTCTCTAAGCGCACCAATGTTTCTGATATTTTGTAAAATCAGAGTGCAACTGACGTTCTGCTAGAGTGAGACGGAGTGCCATTTTGACCCCAAAACATTTTTTAACTCGTCCTCACGCCCACAAATATCGCCCTATTGGTATCAAAGTCGGTCATGACATTGATACATATACGTGGTCCTGTAAAATGTTTTCAAAATGTATCTAGGGCGTGTGGTTTTCTGTCAAGGTGTTTCAGAGTGAAGTCATACAATAGGATTTGCTCATGCGCTCAGCTATTGACTTCCATATATTTCTAAAAAATTTCTGAGCTCAGTACACAGCATCTTTGTCTCATCATTGCTATTACTGTGAGCGAGGTACAGATATGAATCATATGCTTCAAATGGTTTTTGAATACATATCACGATTCTCGAATGAGAAGGAGTTGTTCGGACTGCTTTCTTTAGTGAAACCGGCTGGCTCAGACAGATAGAATACTGCTCCCCCAGTTGAGTCTCACTCACAGCTGGGATTACAGAGAGGATTAATTACCATAGCAACGGAACACAGAGCAGGGAGAGCTGCTGTTTAGGACTACAAACACGCCATCTCTGTAGTTCTCAGGTCTAACACCTATTGAACACAGATTAAACAAACACAGGAAAGACAAGAGAGTTTGATTCTTTCTTACTCGCGAGGAGAACAGACAGAGATGTGCTTTCAGTTACAATCTCCTGCCGCTCTGAAACCACATTTGCCTGCTCCTCTCTTTCTTATTGTTTTCAGGATCCCTAATCACAAAGAACACTGTAACTCTAAGGGAGGGGAAAACACTTCATCACATAGCTACAGCGCCAATGACAATAACTAACTAAAGCACAAGGTATCTTGCACTAGATAGTCTTGTCCAGACACGGGGTTAAACAGAGCAAGTTGTACATCTTCATGGTCATAGTTTTATAGCAATCGAGCCATTGAAAGAGGCCTTGCTTCCCGCTGAGAGATAACCCTGCAGAAACCTGCTGTCACTGCTTTCCTTCACTGAGCACTTCACTCTGATTCTTTCCCTGAGAAAAGAATCAGAGTAATTCAACTATACAGAAACATTCTTAACTCTAAGATGAAATTAAACAATAAAAGCATGTAAGGCAAGAACATTAGAAAGGTACATGAATCAACAAACATTTGATAATAATATATAGAATTTACCCAACAATGGCCAACATTCAGGTAAACTGGGGGCCGAGCAGAATGTCAGAACTACAAACATGGTGGAACACTCAGTCACTGCAGAGGAGGACTAAACTGGCATTAAGAACTACTTGCTGTGTTGGGCAGTATGTAACTAGTTTAACCCAACCAACTGTTACACATGGCATTAGTGTGGCCACTTAAAATGAAGCCTACTGAAAATTTCAAAATAAAAGCCTTGGCAAGTTTTACATCAGGTAATTGCTCTTTTGGGAATTATATCATTGATTCAACCCAACCACTGTTACACATTGAAGTAGTGTGGCCATTTGCTCTCGGAGGACATTCTGGTACCATTCTTTATTCATGGCTGTGTTTTTAGGTCAGACTGTGAGAGAGCCGACTCCCTTGGCTGAGAAGCAACCCCACACATGAATGGTTTCAGGATGATTTACAGTTGGCATGAGACAACACTAGTGGTAGCGCTCACCTCTGGAAACGTTCATCTGGAAACGAACAAGCCGTTTTCCAGATGTCCCAAACAATCGGAAAGGGGATTCATCAGAGAAAATGACTTTACCCCAGTCCTCAGCAGTCCTCTCCCTGTACCTTTTGCAGAATATCAGTCTGTCCCTGATGTTTTTCCTGGAGAGAGTTGGCTTCTTTGCTGCCCTCCTTGAGACCAGGCCTTGCTCCAAGAGTCTCATCCTCACAGTGCGTGCAGATGCACTCACACCTGCCTGCTGCCATTCCTGAGCAAGCTCTGCACTGCTGGTAGCCCGATCCTGCAGCTGAAACTCTTTTAAGAGACGATCCTGGCGCTTGCTGATCTTTCTTGGCCCTGGAGCCTTTTGGTAACAATGGAACCTCTCTCCTTGAAGTTCTTGATGATGCGATAGATTGTTGACTGAGGTGCAATCTTTCTAGCTGCGATTCTCTTTCCTGTTAGGCCATTTTTGTGCAGTGCAATGATGACTGCATGTGTTTCTTTAGAGATAACCATGGTTCACAGAAGAGAAACAATGATGCCAAGCACCAGCCTCTTTTTAAAGTGTCCACTGGTGTCATTCTTACTTAATTATGACAGATTGATCTCCATTCCTGTCCTCATCACCAGCCACACCTGTGTTAATGGCACAATCACTGAAACCATGTTAGCTGGTCCTTTTAAGGCATTGGGCTGCAATGAAGCTGAAATGTGTTTTGGGGGATAAAGTTCATTTTCTAGGCAAATATTGACTTTGCAATTAATTGCTATTATGCTGATCACTCTTCATAACATTCTAGTATATGCAAATTGGCATGACTGTATGACTGTACACTGACTGCTAACTGAGCATTTTGAAAGAGCTCCACTAAATGAGACCAAGGTCACTCGGGCCACACACACAGACATGGACTTGTCAAGGATTTACTAGTATGTAATGGAAGGCTGGCCTACTGTTACAGATGAGAGTTTAAAGGCTTATCACAACAAGAGGAATGAGCTGAGAATGAGAAAGGCTATGTTAAACGAGATTCACTCTGGTCACCAAGGCCTTAGCTTGCAAATATGTCTGGTGGCCAAATCTGGATCATGACCTGGAACAGGTCTGCAAAACATGTGAAACATGACAGCTGGAACAGAAGACGCCACATGATGTTCCACTGCATCCCTGGGAGATCCCAGGTGAATCCTGGAAAAGACTGCATGTCAACTTTGCTGGACCTTTCCTCGACAGCATGTTCATGATTGTGGTCGATTCATATTCAAAGTGTTTGGAGGTATTTCATGTGCCACACATCACATCACAAGCCATGGTGACAAAGCTGAAGAGATTGTTTACATGGACGTCCTGAACAGATAGTTACAGACAATGCCACCACTTTTACTTCTACAGAGTTCCAAATGTTTGTGACACAAAATGGTATTTTGCACAAGTGAACCAGGACACCCTGCCACAAACGGTTTGGCTGAAAGATATCTACAGACATTCAAAGTAGGCATAAAAAATCTTGCCAACAACTCATGGAGCACTGAGGACAAACTTTCATTGTTTTTGCTACAGTACTGTGTTACGCCAAACTGCACAGCAGGTCAGTCTCGAGCAGAATTGTTCTTGCACAGACACTATCACTTCCACCTCTTCTTCTTTTTGGCAATTAAGAGTTCGTCGCACTGCTGACTGACCCTTCCTTTTGAGGTAGAAATGAGGTAACTCAGTAAATTCTTAAACTTAAATCATGTTTCTTGATTTGCTTGCCAAACGCGATGCTGTTCTATCCCAAGCGTCTCTGGTAACCTAGCAACATGCTGGCTTCCACTTCCTATCTTATCTTCCAAAATAAGAGTCTTAACAACAAAAATATAAATAATAAAAAATAAAACATGTAAACTAAAACTATGGCAGTAAAACTCCCACCAAATCACAAACCTATGGTGATTTCAAATAACATAACATTAAATTAGGGATATATTTACATTTTAACATTTACTCTGCTTCCAGTAACAACACAGTTTTATGAACTGGTCTATCAAGATACACTGGCTTGACAGTCCTTTTTCCATCCTTAACCAAGGTCGAGTCACTTAGTAACAGCTTCACCTTTCTGATCCTTCCATCTGCGCTTGTATATACCTCTGTTACTCTTGCCAGTTTCCACTTGTTCCTTGGAGAATTGTCCTCTTGAAGAATCACAATGTCGTTTACCCTTGCATTCCTCTTGTTTCTTTCCAGATTTCTTCTGATGCAACACTTACAAGTCCATCATCTACATAAAATTTTCTTTGGATGAACTTTACTGTATTTGGAGAGAACTTTCCCTCACCTTGTGTGGCTAAATGTTTTAAACCAAAATTGGCACAACCAGGTGAAGAAGCTGCACCAAACAGGTGAACCTTCATGCGAAAGACTGAGGGGGAAACACTTAAATCACCATGCTTTTGTACAATGTCCATGTGACCTTCAAGAATGTCAAATGGATCTCCTTTAATAACAGATTTTTTGGCAACTTTAATTAATGCTTTCCATCTGTCATAAGTACCTTCAAAGTGACGTTGCAGCCCCTTTAGTCTTTCTTTGTGAAATTCTCTTCCTTTTTCTGTTAACATGCGAGATCTTTCACTTCTACGTAGCTCTTCTTGCCCAGACTGCACTAAAAAGGTTTCATCCACTTGCTCTGCTTCAGCAGCTTGTTCTGCACTGGCAACTTCTATTTCTGTGTCATTTGTTTCCTACATTTTACTTTACTTGAAATGTTACTTAAATTAACTCTGAGCTTCGTTGCATTTCTTTCCTTTTCGTTACCTTGTTGCGCTCTTGTTGTCAGGCTTCACACAGTTCCTTGTTGTTACTCCTTCCTTGTGTCACTTTCCAAACATGAACTTAAATGTCTGGCTTCTGGACGTCTTTATGAAGAAGCAACCGTTGAACGTGTGTCAGTTAACATTTGCAACTGACCGATCTTGATGCTCGTTAATATTTTCAACTGTCCGATCTTCGTCCCCGTTAACTTTGCTACTGACCGGTCATCGGTGCGACGATGGGAAAATCACGCAGCTCCGAGTTCGACTATCACTTCCACCTCTTTTTCTTTTTGGCAACTTTAAGAGTTCGTCGCACTGCTGGTGTGAAGTCAGCTTTAATGAAACGCTTTAAAGTTGTTCTTATCACAGCTTCCGTTTCCCTGACACCAACACCACGGTCGAACTAAAACACAATGTGAACTTAGTGAGATGGTGTCAAGAATACAATATATACAAAATAAATAACATAAACATACCTCGCTGACTGACCCTTCCTTTTGAGGTAGAAATGAGGTAACTCAGTAAATTCTTAAACTTAAATCATGTTTCTTCATTTGCTTGCCAAACGCGATGCTGTTCTATCCCAAGCGTCTCTGGTAACCTAGCAACATGCTGGCTTCCACTTCCTATCTTATCTTCCAAAATAAGAGTCTTAACAACAAAAATATAAATAATACAAAATAAAACATGTAAACTAAAACTATGGCAGTAAAAGACACATCTGTACCAGACTGGACTTTATCCAGCGGGAGTGACCTGCTGAGTTTCCTCAAAAATGTTATTTTTTGAATAATTAATTTAGCATATTGTTCTTTTTGATAACTTGGATCATTTGGAATGTATGTGTGATTTAATTGAAAACATTTTTTGTAAACTGCCTTGAGATTCGTTGTGAAATAGCACTATATAAGTAAACTGAATTGAAATTAAATTTAATTAATCTATTTATTTGTGTATGTATCAAAACCACAGCGTCCCCTTTCCATAAATTCTTAATAGAGCTCTATTGGAGAATCGTAAGGCGCAAATCTCTCGAATATATGAATAAACAATAAACTCAGAGACGAGTTCTTACTGCCAGCCATGACGGGTTGGGAGATTTATTAACATGTCTACCACGGATACATCAGAAGCTCAATTCTCACAAATTCTTCATATCTCTGTAAAATCTCCGTAAAATCTCTCCGTTCTTTGTCCGCTCGGCCTAGTTATAGTTCTCAGTGACGTTGGTTTTGCGTCAAGACTTCTGGCTGCCCATTGACTGAGTGTGTATTGGAGTTTCCCTGGAATTCTTACTGACCTCTTATCTGAACATCTGCTCCATCTCAGAACTGCAAAATAATCCAATTAATCACAATTGTTGTTCTTACCTATCTAAACAGCTTACTTCTCAACCGTGTTTTGTTCCAACATTTTGTACTTGCCAAGCAAGACTTAGGTCAGATCGACCTTACTGGCGCCAAAAGTCTTTCTGCAAAAACAACTCCTTAAAAAGTATTTCCACGCTAACAGTTCATACAATGGATACTGTGGGAGATTAAGGTTAGCCCACTGTATCTATTCCAAACCCAGGAATTATGATGGATTGGTGTTTATGATCATTGTCCCATTGTGAGATCCAGTTGTTTCCAAGTCTAAGTTAGTTATTTGTTGGTTAAATTTGACAAATCTAGTTTTTGTTCTACTTATTCATTATTTCACCCATTGTGAGTTAAGCACTTATTTTACTGTTCATTTTCTTTTTTCTTTCTTTTCATTTGGTGTGATGCATTGTACACAACAGAAAAGAGTTGCATGTAGTGTTTCTTTTTGACAGGTGACAGTGGGGTTCCTGGCCTTTCAGGCCAAAAGGGTGAAACAGGACTCAAAGGGGGAAAAGGAGAACAGGGAGCTGCTGGTGAAGTTGGTGAGTTTTAGTTTTCAGTTACACTAATGATGTATGTATGAAAAGTGGTCAAAGAAATTTGCAAATTGCAATTGAAATGTGCATAATCTATGTTATGGCTGAAATGGATAACCATCTTCTCTATTGGTACTTTTCTATATCTGTGTAATAATTCAGAGTCCCAGTCAGCTGGGATCTATGTCTAGAGGTCAGTGGGTAAAAAGCAGGATCCACATTCCATTACAGGGCAATGTGGGGAGACAGTGTATAGTTTATTAGCTACTTAAAATGCTCACAACTAGGGGCAAATTAGACTGTCCTGTTTACCCTTACTGTCATAAGGGAAAAGGAACTAAAAGTGAAGTTCAGTGAACACAAATTTAAAGTAAAATAAACTTCTCTCTGGCTTTACTTGCTTAATAGGAATAGAATATAAACTCCTTTAACGCCTGAACATAAAACATGTCAGTGGATTGCTATGAAATATTGAAGTGTCTCTTCCCCCTTTAATCTGTGATGCTCATCAGTAATATTGCTGACATGCTGCTATTTAAAGGGAAGACAGAACATATTTTTACAGATGACATATTGGTCAAACAAAACAAAAAAAACCTTGAAAAATATCAAACAACTAGTCTTGCTGTGTGTGTTTTTGTACATGTGTGTGCCACTGTAGGTCAGACAGGTTCAGCAGGGAATCCAGGAGTACCAGGCAGTAAGGGGGAGCCAGGAGACTTAGGAGCCCCAGGTAAGGTTCTAGGTTAAATTGTACTTCAAGAGAATTTTATTGCTTTTATTGTTTCTTTCATAAATTATTGTCACTCTGGTTTAACAGTAGATAATTTCCTTAAAGTTTTTGTCTTGTGTCATCTATTTTTATGACTACAGGCCCTCGTGGAGAAAAAGGTGACTCTGGAAGGTCTGGACAGAAAGGTATCCAAAATTGTGTTAATGCATTGATGCCTTAAGAGGGTCCTGGGGGGCCTGAATCCCACATGTTTTAGTTCTCTCCCTGGTGGTAGTATCAACCTTTTCAGCATGTTGGAATTCTTCTTAGGCCTCTAATGAGCTTTGATTGGATCCAGGTGCGTTAAACCAGGGAGAAAACTGATGGCGGCCCTCGAGGACCCACTTTGAGCACCACTGTTGTACATGTGTGGTAATGTCTTCCTGTGACCATTTCCAAACAGCCATCTTTCTGAAAGGTAGCCTCTTCACCAGAGGTTTGTATTCAGAGCAGAGAAAAACAATATTATGATCTGATTTCGCCAGAGGAGGTCTAGTTTGAAGACATTTGCCTCCTTGGCATTAGGATGAAGCAAATCCAAAATCTTGCTTCATAAATGGAGCAACTGATAAACTAGTGAAATGTTGACAGTGTTGAAGAGAGTAATTAAAATCAGCAGATATTGCTACAAATGCATTGGGTTGTTGTATCTGTATCCTAGCAGCAACAGAATGTTTGTAAAGGTGCATTTATTTACACAATACATTTTGTTCTTGATTTCTGCAGGGGAGTCTGGATTGCCTGGTTCACCTGGATTGAAAGGACAAAAAGGAGACCCTGGAAGTGTTGGTCCTCGGGGACCCCCAGGTCATCTGATTGGTCACATTCCACAATAGATAGTTGCAGAGCATTTAAGTCATAGTTTGTTGACATGACAACATTTAGAAGTGACAGAAAACAAGTGCATATGTACAGTTTGTCTACAGATATACAGACTATACAGTCATCTATAAAATGACTCAATCACTTTATTCCTTACCATATTTTTGGTCAGTTAGCACTGACCAACAAAATATATATATTTTCTAATTGCGACAATAATGGGAGAGAGAGAAAATGTCATGTTTTGGAAGTCAGCAGAAAAAGATATGACTATAAATTGGGTCTTGATTTATTCTCAACGTCTTCCAACCAAAACCAAAAAAAAAATATAATGACGTACAACCATTGAGGTCTTCTCCTCTCACCTTCACAATAGAACTATACATTCGGGTGTGAAATATATACATTTTATCCACCACAGGCCCCCCCTGAACACACAAAATGTCACAAATACAAAAACATGTAACATGTGAAACAACAAGTACATAAAATGAAACACACAAAGGAAAAACTAAACAGCAGCGACAAACAAAACAATTGAAATACCCAACAGGAAACGACTAGGAAGTTTATTAAGTCGGCCACCAGGACTTCTTTTCACAGGAATAGGGGTTGAAAATTGAAAGAGTCTCCAGATCGACTAAGACCATTGGCCTGCGAATGGTAGGCAGCAGTACAGTGGAGTTTAATCCCAAGGCTGTCTGCCACTGCAGTCCACAACTCTGAAGTGAAATGGGGACCTCTGTCAATGGCACACCAAACCGGGACACCCACAAGGAGATAAATACCCGAGCCACATCAACCAAAGTGGTTAATGTGGCTCATCAGCCACTTCGGTAGTCCTGTCCACCACCGTCAGGAGATGGTAAAACCTGTGGAAGGTGGAAACAGCCCCACTAAGTCCACATGCACATGCCCAGACTTCCATTGCGGAACAAGAAAGTGCTCCAGGGGAGCCTTAGTGTGCTGTTGCACTTTGGCACACTGGTAAGCCAAGCAGGAAGCCGCCCATGTCCGTACATTTTTACAGAGTCCCAGCCACACAAACTTTGTCCCTACCAGTTTAACAGAAGCTTTAATGCCCAGATGTCAAAGGGAATGAACTGCATCAAAAACCCACCAACAGCAACTAGTAGGGACCAAAGGCCAAGGTTTGCCAGTTGAGACATTGCAAAGAAGGGTTGCGCCACACTCATGAAAGGAGACCTCCTCTAAATGCAAACTGGATTCAGCCGCTTTAAAAGCCAGAATATCCTGGTCGGTCAGTTGGCCTGTGGCCATGGCAAGGTAGTCCACACCTAAATGCACAGAAGCATCCTTTGCTCTGGACAGAGACTCGGCCACTAGATTATTCTTGCCAGACACACGCTGAATGTCAGTGGTCAACTCTGAAATGGAAGACAAATGCCGTTGTTGCCGAGCTGATTATGGTTCAGAAACTTTTGCCATAGCAAAAGTGAGAATCTTGTGGTCAACAAAAGCAGTAAAGTCCCAGCCCTCAAACATGAAACAGAAATGGTGTGTTACCAGAAAAAGGGCAAGCAGTTCCCTATCAAAGGTGCCATATTTTTTGCCATCCCAAAGTTTCCTGCCAAAAAAGGGGTTGCCACCTATTGCTCACAAACTGCCCAAACTACATAATCAGAGGCATCTGTCAGAGCCACAAGAGCCACTGGAGATGGATAGGCCAAAGCACAGCATCAGCCAAGGCCCTTTTGGCATCATCGAATGCCTACACCCTCTCGGGGTCCACTTTATCTGCTGGTCTCCTTTTTTGCCTCTAAATGCATCATACCAGAGATACATGAGGTGAGCTGTCCGTGAAATGAAACGGTTATAAAAGTTTACTATTCCCCAAAACTCCTGTAAGGAGGGCAGGGAAAAGTAGAAACTGCTTCAACCTTTGCAGGCACGGGAACCGCCCTTGAGAAGACACTTTGTGTCCCAGGAGCTCAACAGCAGGCAGTCCAAACTGGCATATAGCTGGGACCAGGTCATGTTCACTGAGTCTAACAAACAGTTGATGAAGGTGCACCATGTGTTCTTCAGCAGAGGGACTAGCCACCAATATGTCCCAATATGTCGTCCAAATAGACGAAGAAAAAAGGCATATCCTGCGGGACCGAATCCATAAACCCCTGGAATGTCTGCGCTGAGTCTTTAAAACCAAAGAGCATCTGTAAAAACTCATAAAGTCCAAAAGGCGCGATAACTGTGTTTTTGGGTACATCCAAAGGACGCACTGATGATAACCTCGCACCAAGTCCACCTTAGAGATAACGGTTGCTCCAGCCAGACGGGCAGAAAAGTCCTGAATGTCAGGAATTGGGTGCCTGTCTTTACTGGTCACGTTGTTAAGGTGCCGAAAATCCCCACAGGGTCGCCAACCCCCGTCTGCTTTGGGAACCATGTGCAACAGAGATGTCCATGGACTTTTGAAGCGCCATACAATGCCAAGACACTCCATGTTTGCAAACTCCTCTTTCGCTAACTTGGCGGTGTCTAGGTGCTGCAAAAACCGGTGGACTGACCGTAGGTATACAATGTTCCAACCCATGCTTTGCCACAATAGCAGAAAATGTGGGAACCATTAAAGATGGGAACTCTGCTAACAGACTCTGATACTCATCACCTGTGGCAACAATGTTGGCATCGATGGCCGGGACCACCAAGTAAACAGGGGTATGTATCAAAAGACACAGCATTTATTAAGCAGCTATTAGCAACATGTACTAATAACCTAAAAGCACACAAAAAATCCACACCCAAAATGGTAAAAACACAAAAGCTATTGCAACGTCTATAGCTTCTGTGCACATCAGTCTCATTGAAACTGATGTCCATTGAAACAGTCACCAACCTCAATCCAAAAGAATCGGGGTGCCACTAGCCGCGTCTAGCGGTGGTCCGTTACTTTCACACAAAACGTCCACTGCCAAAACTGGCAGGACGCTTCGCTGTACGCCAGAGTCCACCAGGAAACGCCGTCCAGAGACCTCATCCATGATGAAAAGCATCTTTTCCAAACTGCCGGCACACACAGCTGCTCGCGAGCGCCGGCTCTGTCGCTTCCCTGATGCACGAACGAACATGGAGGAATGCACCTTCACTCCAAACAGGGGATGGTAGAAGCAGAGAATGTCGTCCTTCTCTCACGCCGTCACTGCAGGCGCGAGAGAAGGACAACAGGCTCAACAGGCTCAGACTCTCCTTGAGTCACACCTGTTAGAAGTGCATTCATACTGTAGTGCCTGGAAGCCAACAAAATCCGGTCTGCTTCTTCAGCCAGGGAGCGATAATCCGGATCAGCAGAGAGATGGACAGTGCTGTGCGAACAGGTGGAGGAAACTGGCACAGAAACAGATGTGTAACAAGGAAGAAAACATCTCCCGAGCCAATTAATGCCAGCATGTTCTCTATCAGCTCAGAGGGCTTGCGATCCCCAAGCCATTCAGAAAGAGCAAGTGATCAGCCCGCTCCGCGTCTGACAGTTGGTAGAGCCGAAGCAGATTCTCCTGGAGTCCACTGTACTTGTTCACAGTTGGAAAGTTCCTCTGCAGACCCCTCAGATGGCGGGTGGAAATGGAATCCTTTGCATTCCAAGGCAAAACGAAGGAAATTTCCTTTCACCACAGACTGTGTGGGGCCTGCAGCCACAAACAGGGGTTCTGATAAACTGTGGTTGGTCCTCTCAAACCCAAAGAACTTTGTGCCAATAATTCCAAGCCTTGACAGACAGAGTGGAGATAGTGAGCCTGATGCCAGCGTCTGACCATAGAGGGAAGAGAGACAGCTGTCTTTCCTTAAACCACTTCCTCATAATACAATCTACTGCATTCGGCCAACTGCAACAGTTCCTCCTGCAGCAAAACACCAACACATGATTCTGCCACTCCTTTGGGATGGTGCTTTAACACTTACAAGCTTCCCCCTTTTTTCTCTGAATACAAAAGTAGCCACCAAAACAAATTTCATCAGAACAAAGCACATTTTATCAGCATATAAACTGTTAATCCAAAATTACATTTGAAAACTAAGATCTTACTTTTTAAATTGCTTTTAGACCAAATCTTCATAAAGCATGTACACCATAGGACACTGAAGCATTCTTCTTCCTGATTGGAATGACAGCTGATCCTTCCCAGGCTGTTTCTTTGCATACCTTTTGAACAGATAAACATTGAGCATGGTGCTGCTAAGCATCCAGAAATTGACCCCAAGTATAAAACAGACCTTATGAGATCCAGTTATTTTTATCATGTCCACTATTGTTTTGTCAGCCTGAACAAGAATTTTTGTTTCAATGTATTGTTTGTTCTTTGTGTTGTTTTACCAGGTGCAAGAGGACCTGTTGGGTTTAATGGGACTCGGGGTATGTGCATACTTAGTCAAGAGCCCTAAGATTAATTTTTTGTTGTGAACTTTTACTAACTATTTAATCAGCTCAATTAGATGTAATATTTTTTCCTCCATTCCCTCAAACTCACAGGTCCACCGGGACTGCAAGGAGAAAAGGGCGAGTCAGGAAAACAGAGTAAGTTCTTATAGCAGAGAGCAGTTTAAACACAGCAGCTGCGAAAAATAAAGGCGTTTGACATAAATTGTTCTGTTGGGTTTGATGTAAATATCAATTAAACCAAATTAATGGGGTAAGAAAATCACAGTTACTATTTTGGAGAGTAGGGGAAAGTGGTAATTGGTAAAAGTATGGGAGAGTGTAGTTCAGAACAGTCCTGCAGTCTGTGTGGTCTCCCTTCCAGCTTCCTGCAAATGCAAACACACCCCAAATTGTCCAGCGATTAGAGCATCAGCGAGGGCAGCCAGATGAATGTGGCCCGAGCAACAGCTGCTTTCATTTGGTGGCCTAGATGTAAAAGCAGCATGTACGTTCCCAGCATCTAGCACTTTAGACTATAGTTAGAATCATATGAGCTGTATACAAACTATATCTGACACATTGATTTGTGTTATTTAACTATAATAACTTGTTACATTACTGACAAAACTGTAATCATTATTAACTTACGAGTTATGTTACTCCCTTTATTACACTTAAAATGGATAAAATTATTAAGTGATTAGCCATTAATAAATCATTGCTTGATACAGGTTTTTTTCTACAATCAGTTGTTTTATACTGGTGGACATGTTAAATAGTTGTCTTGCAATTACCCTGCACTCTGTCAGTTGCTTCTAATTTATCTTTTTATACATCTTTGCATTTCTCCAACATATGTTAAATATGGCCAAGCAGAATTCAGACATTACAATGCTTCTTCATCTGATACTGGCTAGTATGTGTTTTTTTTTTTGTTTTTTTTACAGTTAGTCATTTCTGTCAGTGTTAATTCACACCCAAATGATTTTAAATCTTGAACTTTGTGCCTCCCCAGTCAAAGTGCGTCTAGTGCCTGGAAAAAACAGAGGACGAGTGGAAGTCATGCACAATGACATCTGGGGTACCATTTGTGACGACAGCTTTGAAACTTTAGATGGGAGAGTGATCTGTAAGATGCTTGGGTTCCAGTCTGTTGTGTCCACCTTCACTGCGACCCCAGGTAAGCAAGCATGCTCTGCCTTTATTTCAGTAGAGGATCTTAATTCTCCATTTTTGGGAAGCAGAGGCTGAGGAGGTAGGGCTTTATCCTGCAACTGGTGGGTTGCTGGTTTGACCGTCTCAGTCAATGTGTAAGGGTCCAGTAAGGGTGCAAGACACTTCACCTGCCTTTCCTGCTGGTGGTGAGGAGGCCTGGTGGCTGAGATTGAATGGCAGACTCAGTATCACTCAGTATAGGACAGCTGAAGCTACATTGTAGCTTGTCACTATTATTATGTAAATGTGTGAATACTTTGGATGCTTTTTCACTCAAATGTGGAAAAAAAAATCTGTAAAATGGAAATACAAATACAAGTAGTTAAGAAGCAGAACAACCTTTGTCTGATTTTCATTTCCGAGGTAGAGCAGTACCCTAGTACAGAAGTAGAAAATGATCAAAAAGCCAGAGATGCAGCACTCTTCAGTACATACAGAGAGGCCTTCATCCCAAATCTTTCCCTAATACTTTTTGGGAATCACCTTTCTCCTGATATTTTCTGAGCTAACACAGTTCAAATCAAGATAAGTAGAAAATAAATATAGGAGAACAAACAAAATACAGTCCCATGACTAGTCAAGTGTTTACATAAAGAAGTGTCTTATTAATGCATGTCTGTTTTCAGGTACCGGTAAGATCTGGTTGGACGAGCTGCAATGCACAGGAGCAGAGTCTGACATCTTTGACTGTCCACACAGTGAAGCTGGTGTTCACAACTGTAACCATGACGAGGATGTGGGAGTACAATGTACATAAAGGCAGAAGAAAGAAAAACCTGCAAAAATTTACTTTGTAGCCCTTATGTTAGACTGAAGTTTATCACATTATTTCATGTTTTTCTTTCCAGTCATATCACTTGAGTTATACACTATTGGACCATACATTCAGAGACACTATCTTCTTGAAATAGGTCCCATATTATGCATGAAAAATCTGCCCCTGCAATTGGCTAAATGTAACATCTGACCTTCTTGTGTGTATTTGGCATTGATCATTCATCAAATGATGTATTACACCAGAGCCAGCCCAAAGCAAAGCAACTAAGCGGCTGCTTAGGGACCCTGGGCCATTAGGGGGTCCCCTACGTGGAACTGATTTTTGATTATTGAAAACACACAATTCATCACAAAGTTACAATATAAAATAAATATAACAAAAAGAAAACTAAATAAATTGCTCTTGGGGGCCCCCTGGAGGCTGCGGCAGATACCACACTGAACGGTATGAGCTGCTGTGCAGAGAGCATCCAAACCATCGGCAGAAGAGAAGTTATAAAAACAAAAAATGATTTATCCTTCAGGGAGAGAGAAAAACGAGAAGAATAAAGAAAAAGTCAAGATAAAGGTTTATTTTAATGTGTCTTGTGCATGTTTATCAGAAAGATTTTTGGAGTTTCTAATTGAAAATTAGCTTGATAGCACAAATGTTTGTATTTGTGTGAAGCTAGGTTTTAACTTTAAATGAGTTTATTCTCCTGGTTGAGCCTGGATATTTCTGAGTTTTTTGGGGTTCTTTTTGCAAAACATGTTTGATAACGTTTGACAATAATAGTTAAAACTTTTCAATGTTTGATATTGTCTAGCAAAATGTTTTCCCATCAGGCTACATGGCTACTGCATTAATAAATCGATGTGTTGCTCTAAGCTGTAGTTGGTGATAGTTTCTTACAGAACGACAAATTATCAGCAGCAAACAAACTGTGTTTTTTACATCGATTTATAAGTTATTTGAAACTCCTCCAATTAAAACAGTTTGAAGACACAAAATCAACCCAGTACTGATCCACATTCTCAAGAGAGAATGACTGAGCTGGTATAAATAAAATTTTTATCTATTGTAATTAAACCTAAGAGAAATTAATTTAATCAAAGAATGGCATGAATATGTGTGCATGTATTCCATCTTAAGTTGGGCTGCATCAACTGCAATTTTCTGGCTGATCCCCGGTTACATGACCAATCTTTAAAAAGCCTGACCTGGGGTGTGCTATGGTGGCGCAGGGGTTAGCACGCCCCACGCTTGGAGGCCCCAGTCCTCGACGCGGACGTCGTGGATTCGACTCCCTGGCCCGGCGACCTTTGCCGCATGTCTTCCCTTTTCCTCGCCCTCCTTCCTGTCAATCTACTGTTTAATTTGTGAGCCACTAGCGCCACAAAAAAAACAAAAAAAAAGCCTGACCTGCTGATTTTGTTTTTGCCGATACAATTTTTTTTGTCTGAAATGTTGCTAAATGTAGCAAAAAAGTCACTGAGTTGGCAACAGTGTGGTGAATTGTTAACTGTAAACATTCAGACCTGACCTGGTGGGCCTGTCTGTCAGTCAAACTTTTCACTGTAGAGCAGAAGAGGACAGAGGCTGATTTTTATTTTCTCTGAAGAGTTTTTCCGGCGCTAGTGGCTCATATTTTCGACAGTAGGCAGACAGGAAAGAGGGCGAGGAGAGGGGGGAAGACATGGGGCAAAGGTCGCCGGGACCGGGAGTCGAACCCACGACGTCCACGTTGAGGCCTCATATATATATATACATATATATATATTATATCTTAATATCGCCACCAAAAAATGGTCACACTCTCTAGTATTTTGTTGGACCGCCTTTAGCTTTGATTACAGCCCGCATTCGCTGTGGCATTGTTTCAATAAGCTTCTGCAGTGTCACAAGATTTATTTCCATCCAGTGTTGCATTAATTTTTCACCAAGATCTTGTATTGATGGGAGAGTCTGAACACTGCTCCAAGCCTTCTCCAGCACATCCCAAAGATTCTCAATGGGGTTAAGGTCTGGACTCTGTGGTGGCCAATCCATGTGTGAAAAAGATGTCTCATGCTCCCTGAACCACTCTTTCACAATTTGAGCCCAATGAATCCTGGCATTGTCATCTTGGAATATGCCCGATCCATTTGGGAAGAAAAAATCCATTGATGGAATAATCTGGTCATTCAGTATATTCAGGTAGTCAGCTGACCTCATTCTTTGGGCACACAATGTTGCTGAACCTAGACCTGACCAACTGCAGCAACCCCATATCATAATACTGCCCCCACAGGCTTGTACAGTAGGCACTAGGCATGATGGGTGCATCACTTCACCTGCCTATCTTCTTTCCCTGATGCGCCCATCACTCTGGAACAGGGTAAATCTGGACTCATCAGACCACATGACCCTCTTCCATTCCTCCAGAGTCCAATCTTTATGCTCCCTAGCAAACTGAACATGCCAATGATTTGACCCTTCTTGAACAGACTAACATCTTTTCCATGACCACAGGATGTGTCTTTTGCCATGGTTGTTTAAGAAATGAGGAGTTAATCATTGCATCAGCTGGGGTTAAATAACTTGTAGCCAGCTGAAAGATAATCGTCTATGCAGTAATTATCCAATAGGAGGCTGGTACCTATTTGCTTAGTTAAATTCAGGTGGCGACTTTTATTTTGTATTGGCAGTGGCCAATGTATTGGCCATTGCCTGGCCAATACATTGGCCAGGCAGTGTATTATTACATATTGGAGAATCGAAAGGCGCAAAACTCTCGAATATATGAATAAACAAATGAACTCAGAGACGAGTTCTTACTGCCAGCCATGACGGGTTGGGAGATTTATTAACACGTCTACCACGGATGCATCAATACAAAAAACATTGTTTCAAATCTCAAAAGACTTCAAAAAAATCTCCAAAAAATCTCTCCGTTCTTTGTCCGCCCGGCCTTTTTATAGCTTCCCTCTGACATCAGGGAAGTTGGTTTGCGTCAAGACTTTTGGCTGCCCATTGACTGAGTGTGTTGGAGTTTCTCGGAACACTTAATGTCCTCTTGATCTGAACATCTGCTCCACATCAGAACTGCAAAATAAGCCAATTAATCACAATTGTTGTTCTTATCTATCTAAACAGTTTTCTTCCCAACGCGTGTTTTGATCCAACGTTTGTGCTTTCAGGCGCCAACAGTCTTTCTGCAAAAACAACTCCATAAAAAATTTTTCCGCGCTAACAGTTATGCAAAGTAATGAAGAACAGTTATTCAAAGTTTATTAAGATTGGTAAAACTAATCACAACATATACATTTCAACAGTGACATGTATTAGAGACATACCATATTAATAAAGGGACATAATAGGTCAATATCATACTGTTCCTTCAGCTAAAATCAACTAAAAAACACCCACATTTTTACATCACAATGGAAGTCCTGGTTGTTGTTATGCTGGTAGTTGTTCCAGGAAGAACCAAGCTGAAAACTTCTGCTCACCATTTTGATTTGGGGTTTGCTTTATGGAAAACATAATCTTCTTTTCTGAAGAACCCCACTTCTGTTTCATTAGCTGGAGAGAAAAAAAGTCAAATATTTAGATTAAACTGATCTGCTTGTTCTGGTGATTTATGTAGCATTTATTATTGTCATATAAAATTACACTACTGTACAATTATTAAAGAGCTCAGTATCATTTATTGTCTTACCACTCATTTGTTAGGAATTCTTTTCTTTTCCCTGAATGATCAATTAAGCTGCATTAACTTTAATGGGGATTTAAGGACTGCCCGTTATGTTAATTTGTGTAATGAGGGCCTAAGCAGATTAACGCCTACATATATTTATCAGGCAGCTTTTCTAACTTAGGCAATATGTTCCAGAAAAGTTTCTAACCAAATGCACTCTTAAAAATGCCAGGCTATTGGTGTGTGAGCATACAACCATGACTCATGTTGTTGCAAATAGTCAACAAGACCGTGCTGAAGTCCTGCTTAGATCTGTCACAATAACAAATTTTGCTGAGCAATTGCTTCAAAAATTATTGCGATAAACAATAATTTTCTTTGAAGACCATTTTAAACTGATGTAATGGTAAGATACTAATGCATGCGATATCCTGTAAAAATAGATACACTTTATTTTCAAAAGAACATTTAACACTGGAACACTGGAAATTTAACCCAAATGCCAAGTCAGCAGTCATCCCCGAGACTATGTAGCCTACATAACTTGTCTGAGAACATTTAAAGGCTTTTGCAAGTGTTTGAAGTTAATTATCTGACTAGTCTGTGACACCAGGGGTCTTCAATATTGAACCTTTTCACATTATAATTTCTGAGTTACTGAATTTGGAGTTTTTTTTAGTTGTCTGTAATAAATCACCAACACTAAAAGAAATAAACATGTGAAATATCCCAGTCTGTATGTAATGAATGAATACAACATACAAGCTTCACGTTTTGAATGGAATTACTGATTTAAATCAATGTTTTCATGACATCTTAATTTTATGACCAACAGCTATAAAAAACTGACACCTAAATAGAGCTCTAAAGAAAAAAAAGAAGACTAAAATTATATATGCTACTGTTAGCTTCAAATTTGGCTGTAAAATGTGACAAACTTCTAACCTAAGATTGATTTTCTCAGATTTACACATTATAAAGTTCTTTACAGTGCATTAGTTCTCCACAATTTTTAAATAAATGAAAATTAATGGTAACACTTTATTTGATGGGGTGTGAATAAGACTGACATGACACCGTCATAAACATAACACCTGATAGGAACATAAGTAAGTCTTTGTGAATATTTATGACTGTCGTCATAAAATGTCATTCGGTAAATCATTACACTTTCAATACAAAGTTGATATTATTCAAAATGCCTTTGTTATGACAATTTGACATTAACCTTGAATCATTATGTCATGAAAATGTCATAACACTAGTCATAATAATGTCATTAAGTGTTATTATTATGTCAAAAGTTTTAACAAAATAGTAATTAATATTTTCCCCTAAATGAAATAAAGATGAAGAAATAGAAGCAATAATATTAATCTTTATTACACTGTCAAATGATTTAACAGTCATTAATAAATCCTTTCACATCAAATAAAGTGGAACAAGTAGTGCCAGTTATGAATATGTC
>CAJVRI010001092.1:0-32905 GCA_911649635.1 Poeciliopsis gracilis
AACCGCGGGTGGTTCTTATCCTCTGAGCTCGGGTCCTCTACCAGAGGCCTGGGAGCTTGAGGGTCCTGCAGTATCTTGGCTGTGCCAAGTACTGCACATTTCTGGACTGAGATGTCTGATGTTGTTCCTGGGATCTGTTGTAGCCACTGCTCCAGTTTGGGGGGTGACTGCCCCGAGGGGCCCCGATGACCACAGGCACCACTGTGGTTTTCACCTTCCAGGCCCTCTCCAGTTCCTCCCTGAGGCCCTGGTATTTCTCCAGTTTCTCGTGCTCCTTTTTCCTGATGTTGCAATCACTTGGTATTGCTACATCTACCACAACGGCTTTCCTCTGTTGTTTGTCCACTACGACAATGTCTGGTTGGTTCGCCATTACCATTCTGTCTGTCTGGATCTGGAAGTCCCACAGGATCTTAGCTCTGGCATTCTCCACCACCTTTGGGGGGTGTTTCCCACTTTGATCTCGGGGTTTCCAGTCCATATTCTGCACAGATGTTTCTGTACACTATGCCTGCCACTTGGTTATGTCGTTCCATGTACGCTTTTCCTGCCAGTATCTTGCACCCTGCTGTTATGTGCTGGACTGTCTCAGGGGGCCTCCTTGCACAACCTACACCTTGGGTCTTGTCTGGTGTGGTAGATCTGGGCCTCTATTGCTCTGGTGTTCAGGGCCTGTTCCTGGGCGGCAATGATGAGGGCCTCTGTGCTGTCCTTGAGTCCAGCTTTGCTGACTGGATAGCTCAATTGATAAGGCGTCAGTATATCACCCGAGAGGGCGGGGGTTCGAATCCAGTCTGGGTCCTTAGGCAAGACCCTTCAAGCTACTGCCTACCTCATACCATGAGAGATACTAAGTTGCGTAACATGCCGGCTCAGACGTCGCCCGGCCAAACAAGGTCTGCGTCAGGTGTTGGGGAACCAGAGCACCTTGATGACAAATATATATATATGTCTTAAACTCACCAATAGACATTATTTCCCATTTTAAACCAAGAACATGTATTTTCAGTGATGTGGAGAAAAGCATAACTCCTCCAGTTGATATTTCTAGGATTTAAGCTGTGCATGTTCTCACTCACAAATAAAAACACCCACTGTCATCAAGACGGGAGTCACTTGTTAACATCTAAGGGACTACCGCCTTGTGTGTGTAGATGCGTGTGGGCGTGTGTGTGGTTAAGGCTCCGTTTGGAGAAACTGTCAGACTTACATAACTAAAATCTGTAACAATGCTACTTCTTCTGACAGAAGTGACTCCAGCTCTGTTGTAGAGTGTAACCACTCTCACAGAAAGTTTTTGCAGAAGAGGCCAGTACAAATTTTATGGTGGGAAAAATAAATAAATGAAATAATAATAATATTGGGTTGTGTATTGATGTCTTCTTTGAAGACGATGACTTTGCTTGCCTATGTATGAACTGGACATGGAGGTGTAGCGGGTCACCGGGGTGGTCAGCATTTCTCATCCACTGATTACAGCGGCAGATCTTTAGGTAGTAATTGTGACTATAACACCTTGTTAACAACAAAACAGGGAGTTGCTGTCTAAATTTACCGAAACGACAAGGGGGTTTACAATTACCCGCTACAACTAGACATTTAAAACTCAGACTAAAAGACCAGAGTGATGAGAAAACACTTTGCGTCTGTAACATTTGTGCCTCTGTTGACTTATGGTTGTCTGTTTTTCATGATTGCAGCTGAAAAAAACCGAAAGGCTGTGGTTTTGCTTTGTGTGATTACTGGCTGTACATCAACGTTCTCTGTTTGCTCTTGCTAAATGGCCGTCCTTGTACGCAAATGCAGCTTAGAGGGAATGTGGAGACCTTTTTTAAAGGCCTCCACACCATGTGGGCTCTCAGGGACTCTGGAAGAGCTTTGCAGAGCCGCGGAGCTACTGCCTGAAAAGCTCTCTCCCCCATAGAGGCTAGTTTGGTCTTAGCTTGATGCAGGCAGTAAAAGGAGGTGGAGGAACGAAGACTTCGAGAGGTAGCGTGCGGTGAGAGGAGTTCACTGAGATAAGCAGCAGCAGTTCCATGATGCATTGATAGGCGAGCAGACAGAGTTTGTAATGTATTCTGTGTTTGATCGGTAGCCAATGAAGTGAATTAAGAACACAAGTGAACAGATGTTCTTCCTGTTCTGGTGAAGGATGAGTCTGAATCAGACGTTTGGATCAAACTCCAGGCCCAGTTGCCCCAGTTGCCCCAGATTCAGAGAGAAACTGTGAGAAGCGTCTCGATGTGGAGCGACACGCTGGCTGGGATTCAGACTCTAGTCGTCACATTATTTCATGATTCTTTAAAGCCAGACACAAGTGAATTCCTGGTTGGTGCTTTTTGCAGAAGTGAGTCAGAGAAGCCGTCCCTGGACTCTGACTGCTGACCGTGTCTGTCTTCTACTGACCCTCAGGTTTGGACATGTGAAGCAGAGAAATGGCGGATGATGGAAAAAGCGGGGAGGCAGGAGGCAGGAAGGACACAGGCGAGGTCAGCAGGTCCGTTCATGACCCTCACCGTCTCTTCCCACTTGGCGTCACGAAGCGGAACCAGTCGCGGGGGATCGTGATCCATCTGACCGGCACCGAAGGCGAGTGGGACAGCGTGGAGGACGATGAGCTCATCTTCCCCCTGGACCACGGCGAGGAGAAGCCGCTTCCTGCAGAGGACGACAGAGGCTTCAAGTCCCAGAACTTCCATGTTCCTCTCTCCCCGTCATCGCCTGGTTCCCTGGGGAACTGCTCTGCAGCGCCCCCTAGCTTCCTCTCCCCAGGGCCGCCCTCAGCCAGCCCGCGGCCCCCGGCCGGCCTCGTCAAGTCGCTCTCCACGGAGCTGGAGCCGAAAGAGGGCTCCACCCTGAGACCCAAGCCTCTCCTCAGCCTGGTGAAGTCCATCTCCACGGAGCTGTCCCACTCGGAGCCCGAGGTGTCTCAGTCCAGATCGGACTCCCGTCTCAACCTCCACCTGTGGAAGCAGCTGACCCAAACCAAACCTGGGCGCGGCGGGGACTCCCGCACGGCCCCCGCCGTCCCCCAGCGCGGAGGGCCTGAGGGGGGGGCTTCTTCAGGGTGGAGGACACGAAGAGGAAGCTGTCGGAGGCCATGCATGAGCCTCTGAGCTGCATGTTCAGCAGGATCCTGGGGGAAGACGGCACAGGAAGCCCCCAAGCAGCAGGGCAGGACCGCGGCGGCTCAGCGGGGCCGGGACGGCGGCCTGGACCCCGTCCTGCCAGAGTCTCCGGTGGGGACCGCCAGGAGACCAGATGGAGACGTTCTGCCCGTGTTGGACTGGCCGTCGGTGGGCGCGCGGCCCGCTCATTGCGACGCGCGGCCCGCTCCTAGCCGCAGAGACCCGGAGCTGGAAATATGCCAAGATGATGACACGATGCAGGTGTTCGCCATTGAAGCTCCCAGCGGGAGGCCGCCTGGAGCTCCAGCAGCGAACACTTCCGGGTCCGGACCGGATCCTCAGCCTCCGCCACGCATGAGTCTCCTCTGCGTGGCGGTTCTGTCCTACGGCTACTTCGTGCTTCCTGTGGGCCCGTACGTGTCGGGCCTGGCGTTGGGCCTGGCTCTGGGCTTCCTGCTCGGCCTGTTCCTCGTGCGGCTCGGTTCGTCCGGCTCGGCTGAGGCGCACAGACCCGCGGCGGCCCGGTTCCCGGGCGGCTCCAGCGCAGAGCCCGGCGCCCTGCAGGTAGGCGGGACTTCCGGCTGGAGGCCGAACTTCCTCCCAGTGGCGTCATTGCTCACATTCTCACAAACCCTGACCCTCTAAATGTCCATTTCGAGCCACATATTGAGTTTGGACCGAAGCTTTTAGCTCAGGACTGAACATTTGGCCCGGAAGCTAGTTCACCTGCCGCTACCAGGAAGTGGACTACCAAAATAAAAGCTGTCTCGTTGTAGTCTCGATAAACTGCTTCATGTCATCTCTGTCTTTGTTTCAGCATACCAGCTTAAAAACAAAATTCTCTGTTTCCAAGGCAACGGATCTACAGCAACATGTTGCATCAGCAGCAACTTTTATTTTGATAGGCTACTTTTGCTTATTGGCAAGTGGATTCACATGTTTAGTTAGAAAATATGACATTTATAATTGAATAAATGAATTTTTCCTCTTATTACAGGAGAAATGAGATCATTGCTCATTTTTTCTGGACGTTGCAGCTTCGGTCCTTCTGGCTCTCATTTCAGATTCTCATATGAAGCTGAGATCATAAATTATGTTGTTACATTTTCAGACATCATCCAAAAACACTGAAGGACAGAATCACAGATAATAAAAGATAAGCTGGATGTTTTATTCCTGACAGTTCGACTCGTTTCCTTTCATCTCTGCTGATTAGACTGAAGGTTTCAAACCAGACCTACTGGAGGCCGAACAGAACCAGAACCAAACCTCAACAGAACCAGAACCAAACCCTCAACAGAACCAGAACTCAACCCGAACAGAACCAGAACCAAACCGAACAGAACCAGAACCAAACCCGAACAGAACCAGAACCAAACCCGAACAGAACCAGAACTCAGCCTGAACAGAAACAGAACAGAAACAGAACAGGCCTCAGAGGCTGGAGGAGGAGGTCAGAGGTCGTCATCGGCAGCTCCACGGAGGATGAAAACGCTGTAGAAGGATGATCTCTGTCCCGGCTGAAAGCTCCAACCTCAGAAAAGTTTCAAGTCCTTTTCAATGTTTTAATCGTCTGGGTTTGTTGTAGCTTCGGCAGCGCAGCTGATTCAGGATCCGTTACGTCGCCCAAAGGGAAACTAAATGTTTCTTAGATCCTCCAAGTTTCTTGCTGAGGGCAGGAAGGGGCTCCTGTAGCAGTCAGTGTTTCAGCGAGTCAGCAGAGGCCGCTGACTGAAGACTGCCAGGTCTCATGCTAACATGTTAGCAGCTCATCAGGCAGCAGAGTTGATATTCCACAGTGACATCATCGGTTGTTCGCTAGTTCTGCTAATCCTCCTCCTTTGCTTTTGCTGCTCTCTTTAAATCCGTTGGTTAGTCTGGGATTTGGTTCATGACCGTCATGATGGATGGGTTGACTTCATACTCCAGGTATTATTAAGCTTTGAAAGGCTTGTTACCATGGTTACGCTCCATAACAGCTGTGCAAAGAAAGCGACATCCTGCCAGCTGCACAGAACCAGAGGAATAATGAGCCAATCCAGAGCCAACAGAGCTCCCTTCATAATATCATGTTTATCACTGTTATCATAATTGTAATCATAAACATTATTGATTATTGATCTGCTCAGCAGCTTCCTGAGGCTCAGCGGCTCTTCAACCTGCTGTCGCTTCAGGGTTGGATGAACGAGATCCAGGATTACGACCCAGAAATCTTCCACCCGGCTCTGACTCACTCCGTGTTCGCCACGCTGCAGGGCTGCAGCCTCCGACTGGATTACCCACGCTGCAACATGAGGCGCCGCGCCGCGCGCGACGACCGCCACCGCCGCCGCCGCAGGAAGTCAGCTTCATCAAGACGCGCTGCTTCCGGCTGGCAGAGAGCAAAGTAAGACCTGAACGTTTCACTTCACTTCTTTTCTGAGTGCAGATTCATGCGCTGCGTTCAGGAGCGGGAAATTCAACTGACTGATGGAAAACTACGGAGAGCCAATCCTGCCATAATGACGAGAAAATACAGAAATGTAAAAAAAAGCTTTGACAAATAAGCAAAAGATGAGAAATATTGTAAATGAATAAATGCTGGCAGTCATTATATTAGACGGTGAGACAAATGCAAGCCTCTTTATTAGCTTATTTATTTAATCACCGTTTTTATGAATCATCATTTCAAAACAGGCAGAAATAAAAAGCTTTGAAGACAAAAACATTTAAATCTGATTACAGACAAAAATCAGAAATAAGGTGATTATATTCATTCAGAATCAAAGCGGAAAGAGGTTTTGTTTTACTGCAGGGTTCCACAGGAAAACACGGTTCTGGTTCTGATGGGTCTGGTTCTGGTTCTGATGGCTCTGACTCTTCATCATGATGCCTCCTTCCTGAAGGTCTTCCTCCTGCCGGCGGCGCTGGCTCGGAAGAGAGTCTGGAACCCCAAGTATCCCATCTGCATCCAGCTTGGAGCAGAGGAGGACGGAACCGGGTCAGAACAGAACCTGGGTTCTGATCTGGCACAGACTTCCTCCACACAACCTGGCGCCGCCCCGCCTGTGCTCTACCTGTTCGGACGGACGGGCCGGGAGAAGGAGGAGTGGTTCCGCCATCTCCTGCAGGCGTCTGCGGTCCGGGACGGGCCGAGCCCCCGGCGGTCCAAACGACCCGGTAACAAACGCCTCCAGCTCTGGACACAAAAAGAGCAGAACGTCTCCTGGGAAATCATCCTCAGGAATAAATGCCATAGAGGCCAAAAGCAGAACCAGAACTGCTGAGAGTCCAAATCCTGCAGCGGGTCGGGAAGCGGGTCGGGAAGCGGGTCGGGAAGCGGGTCGGGAAGCGGGTCGGGTGTTGGTAAAGTCACACAGTCAGAGATTAACAGCAGTAATATAGTTAAATATGGACAAGAGAAACATGGAGGATCATTTTCACTGTTTTTCATTTGGAAATAAATGAAACTTTCAAATGAAAATTTAGTTGGGAAAGTCAACATTTAGTATGTAAACTAAAAAATGAATCCTAATATAAACATTTAGCTTCATTTGAAATATTTAGTTAGCTAAAGCCACTAATGTAAAGAAAAGAGCATCTTTTAAATGTACCTGGGTTCTTCAGAGAACAATCAGCTGCACAACAGAAAAAACTAAAATACTAAAGTTCAGAGCAAAACCATCAGGAAGTTTAAAACTGAAGAGCTGAACATGAAAAGCCGGGAAGAAACCATGAAGTGGAAAATGGCTCCTGCAGATGAGGACAATCTGGTTGATCCACAGACAAACAGGCTCAATTTCACCTCAGATTAAAACTAAACAGTTCAGATTTTATAGGAATTATTAAGGGTGCAAATAATTTCCTCACAGATGAACTGACTCAAATAAAGGGCTGGGTTGTTGTGACATTTTGTAATCAAATCTGCATTTCTTATCAAATGTTTGCCAGAAAAGCAGGTTTCTCAAAAAATACGTAATTATTTCACCCCATTTCATTAAACAGTGAAATAATTATATTGTATCATTCAGAAAGTATATTACATTTTTACATATTACATTATTCAGTCAGACATTTAATGATATACTTATTTATTTCAAAATGTATTGTGTAATCTGTCTCCATGCACATCATAATGAGACGGTTTATTTACGGTTTATAAGGTAAAATGAGACAGGAAGTGCTGCAGTAGGTCTGCCAGGCCAGTCGGTGGCGCTGTAACACAAACCAGGTTTCTAAACTGATGGTTCCTGGTCAGATGCTGAATCTGACTCAGTCTAAAGCACTAAGATCATTTGTGGAACCACTTGATGGTTCCCGTGCAGAAATCACTTTGCGGCCCTCATGTTGGGAACCTCTGCTTCTGTCTGAGGCAACATCCAGAAACTCGCTTTGCCTGCAGCAGATCTCTGTCCTCCAGGCGCTCCGTCCCAGAGCGTCCCCGTCCCGAGGAGCCGAGGCCCCAGCAGCAGCAGCAGCGACGACGACGGCGCCGCGCCCGCCACGCCCGCCACGCCCGCCACGCCCGCCCCCACGCCCACAGCCTCCTACGATCCTGCACTTCACTGCAGCACCACCGGGGGGCTTTCTGCACTCGACTATCACAGCTACATGGCCCGCCTCCTGGCTGCACACGAGGCCACGCCCCCATGCAGCCCCAACGCTAATACCACCGTAAGCTAGGAGAGATTTCATTTCCTGTGAATGGATCTGGAGCCGTAAGCTAGGAGAGATTTCATTTCCTGTGAATGGATCTGGAGCGACTCTTGGCTCTGCTTCCTTTCTCAGTGTACCTGCGATGAGGCCACGCCCCCCAGAGATGATCCCACCTCCTGGGTCAATGCTCTGATTGGCCGGATCTTCTGGGACTTCCTGCGAGAGAAGCAGTGGGCCGACGCCGTTGCCCATAAGATCCAGAAGAAGCTGAGCAGAATCAGAGTGAGGCTGCCGAGCGTCGATACGTCATAAACGTATCGATACGTCATAAACTGACGGCTTCCTCTTCCTGCAGCTGCCTTACTTCATGAACGAGCTGACGCTGACCGAGCTGGACATGGGCTGCAGCATGCCGCACATCATGGCCGCCTCCAGGCCAGAGGTCAACCACAGAGGTCAGCTCAGTCTCAGAAGATGCCAACACTTTAATGCAGTTGATTAGTTACATTTTAACACATTTTGTTCTTAAACATCTAAATCTGTCCATCCTGTTTTCTATCTGGTTCCTCTCCACTTCTGAGTGTTTTTTAATCCCACTCCACCAGGAGTCAGACTGCCCCCTGCTGGCTGCTGGGTTCACTGCATTACTACGGTCATTTTGGGAAAATAAAAAGCAAGTTATAGCAGAATACATTTAACACACTGCAAACCAATTGGATCAAATGCAATTGGTTGTTTTTTCTTTTTTACACATTAAGATTCTGCCTAAAACCATGAAGATGCTAAAGCTACATCGCTAACAGCAGCGATGGAAGCTCATTCTGCTTCTAAACGATTTGATTGGACGATGAAAAACACTGTTGTTGTGCTAACAGCAGTTAGCCTATCAGCAAAGCTATGCAAGCCTAAAATAGCACCTGAATGGTAACGTGTCACAACTAATGCTACAACAACCCGAAGATTAAAAACCAGAAATTCTGATCATATTCATTCAATATTTATCAGAAAAAAAAGAGAATTGGAATTTAAAGTCTCATAGATGCTTAATTACTTACAGAACCTGCAATTAACCAGATTCACATTTTAATCTAATTCCAACTCTGATAAATATAAAAGTCAGTGGCCTTATACAGAGTATCCAGAGATCATCCTTCCACCAGATCTTCCCTTCTCCTTCAGCTTCTAAAGAGGACTAATGATTCTGACCCGATCTTCTCAGCCAGACCCGGGATCAGATTAGGCACCATGACCTTTGGCCTGTCTTGTCAGCTTGGTGTTGAGCTGCTTTGTGCGCCCCCTGCAGGCCTGTGGGTGCAGCTCCAGCTGGTTTACACCGGGAACCTGCAGATGACGCTGCAGACCAAGTTCAACCTGACCAAGCTGGGCAGAGAGAGCAGAGAGGAGACGATGCAGAGCGGCCCCCGAAGCTGGAGGCCCCAGGTCACACACACACACACACACAGAGACACACACACTCACACACACACACACTCACACACACACACACACACACACACATACTCACACAGAGACACACACACTCATTCCTGTATTGAGGTTGTTTTCAACCATCTCTGGTTTTTAGTTTTATGACGATTCAGCTGCTTTTTTTTCTCCAGAAACAGGAAGTTTTGAAACATGAATATTAATCGTTGTGTGTGTCTCCTGCTGGCCTCTGATTGGCCAGTCTCCCCTGCCCCTTGGCTCTGATTGGCTGCTGCATGTGGTCTCCAGCTGCAGGCCCGTCCTCAGTGTGTTGGCGGACAGCGATGAAGAGTCGTCCAGCGCTGCTTCTTCTGACGAAGAGGAGCTGCTGCTGTCGGAGCCTCACTCTCCATCCGGGGAGAAAGGCTCAGTGGCGCCCCCCGAAGGGTAAACACACACCGTCACGCTGCTGGTCCCGGGCTAAAGCCAGAAACGACCACCATCACACGCCGACTCACCGTAACGTCCACAGAAAACAACATTTTATCATTTTATTAACACAAAAATCCTAATAGTGTGGAGTGCATATATATTCAGTGTTCTGGGTCACCCTTCAATTCATATTTTTGTCAGTTTTCTTTGTAAAATAGAAGAGCTGCAGTGAGTTTGGAGGGACTGGACTTTGACTAGGCCAAGTTCTGCTGTGATGATGTGGGTCTTAAACACAGATGAAACAAGTTTGTGATGTATAAAAGGTGAAATGGAAAGAAAAAAAGCTCATCTGTTTCTGCAGCTGCACACATTTCATTTTGAATGGAAAAGGTTGCTGACCCCTGACCTCTGGTTTTCCAACCAGTCTCAGCTCTGATTTATTTTTGGGGGTAACAGAGTGAGGGGTGCCCTCCACATTTTTCAGGTTTTATTAAGCAACAATAAATCAATACATAAACCTCAGTGTGTGAATACTTTCTGAAATCATTTTCATAAAAGGTGAAATCTGAAGCTGCAGCGTTTCTCCTGCTGGTGTTCCGCAGGGCCGGTGGAGGAAGAACCGGGAGGAAGATTTTAAGATTTGTGGACAAAATCACCAAATCCAAGTGTTTCCAGCGAGCGGCGGAGAGCGAGTTCATCAGGAGGAAGTTTGAGGATTTGTCCAACACGCCGCTGCTGCTGTCGGTGGAGGTCCGGGAACTGTCCGGCACGCTGGTGGTCAACATCCCAGCGCCCCCTACTGACAGGATCTGGTAAGGCAGAAACATGCAGACAATGGAGAGGAGGATGTAAACCTTCATGGGTCGCTGAGAGGGCCTGCCCTGCTCTGCCCAGGGGTTAAAGGTCACCCAGTCTCAACCAGTAGCAGTTTGTTTTGTGAATATTTAAATTTTGTTTACATTATCACAAAGTGGTGACTGTTTACACAGGATGACGACAGCGCCTCCTAGCGGCGTGTCCAGGAGGAACAGAAGAAGAGCTTCACACAAACTCAAGAATCCAGCTGCAGAATCTCAATCATAAAATATTCACTGCTTTGGAAAGACGGAGGAGCCATTTTTAATTTTCCTAAAAAATATAGTTAAAATCGCTTGAAGAAGCTGATTCTTCACAATCTGATCATAATCTGATCACAATCTGATCACAATCTGATCATAATCTGATCATAATCTGATCATAATCTGATCACAATCTGATCATAATCTGATCACAATCTGATCATAATGTGATCACAGTCTGATCATAATCTGATCATAATCTGATCATAATCTGATCACAATCTGATCATAATCTGATCATAATGTGATCATAATCTGATCATAATCTGATCACAATCTGATCATAATCTGCATCATGTGAAGTCATTTTCTCCCTTTTCCTTCCTTCCTGTGGTTGGTTCAGCCTTCAGGTCTCTGACTGGTTTCCTCCGTCTCCTCTGCAGGTACAGCTTCTGCGTGCCGCCCAAACTGGACCTGCATGTTTGCCCCAAGCTGGGGCAGCGGGAGCTGAGCTTCTGCCCGGTGAGCGACTGGATCGAGAAGAAGCTCCAGGACGAGTTCCAGGTGAGGAAGATAAAAAACTCTTGTTCTGATCCGAGTCCTCATGCTTCCTTTCCTTCGCTCTGTTTCCTGCTTAGAAAGTGTTTGTGCTGCCAAACATGGACGACATTTCCGTCCCGCTGATGCATGCTGGGATGGACGAGTCCCTCAGTTCCTCTGGGGAGGATCCGGGCGCCGCTCAGCGCTAGTGCCTCACTGCTGATGGAAACCAGGAAGAACCCAGTGAAACCAGTACACTCTTCATCCACATGCCAATCATCTGATTTTAGTCACTTATTCAACATAAATCTGTTTTATTCTGGAATATTAGATGTGAAACATTCAGAAATAAAAGCTTTTTAAATTAATATGTGAATATTTATTCTTCCACTTTAGAGACGAAAATCATCTCCATAGAAACGTAATATAATAAACCATAAAGGCTCCAAAACGTCGTGTTGACAAGACAATAATCAGTTGGACTATTCCTGAGTCCCGGCCGCGTTTAGCCGCCGCGTTTAGCCGCCGCGTTTAGCCGCCGCTGCCGCGTTCAGATGAGTCATGTGGAGAAAATCTAAACTAAACAAAGCAGTTCTGAAAAATAATTGAGTTTTTTTTTCTTTTCACCAAATTAGAAATGGAAGCAAATGAACGTCTTTCTGTTGTTTTATTTTATTTCCATCGTTTCACACAATCAGCTGCTGCTGATTCGCTCATGTCGTCTGATTTATTCATATCTCACTTTAATGTTTGTGTTCAGTAACAAAGTCTCATGAAAAACGCAGCTTTTATTTTGGTAGTGCACTTCCACTTATCAAACAGAATGTGTAAACTTAAATATGTTTACACATGTTTATACATGTGTAAACTAAATATTTGGTTTGAAGCGAAATAAATATTTGCCTTTGAACATTTATAAATGAATGAATAAAAACAGAATGAAAATTTGAATGAAAATGAATCTTTTATTGTCTCATTTCAGATGAAATAGATTCAATTACTGCTACAGAAATCTGCATTTGATGCAGAACTGATTGCTTTGGGGCAATGAAAATAAATAATCCTCATGTTTCATATGTTCTGCCTTCCCATCTAAGACGATATTAATCGAATTATCTCCTATTTATTTGTCGTGCCGACTCGCCTCTAGTCAAACATTCGTTACGACCAGCAGATGGCGCTGAAAGGCAGGAACTGCAGAGGCTGGTCTTCAGCTGCAGCTTCTCGGCAGGATGTGGCCATATATGGTTAAACTGGTTAAACTGGGCGAACTGGCTTTAGATTTCCTGTTTCCCCTCCGATCTGGAAGCAAACAGACTGCTTGGAGGAAACACAGCGTGAGTGAAAGCCAAAGCAGTGATGGAGATACTTTCTGTTACCCAGAATGCATTGTGGCTCCTTGCAGAGGGTCAGATGTGACAGGATGGTGAACTGGCCGCACTGGTTTTCCTCCCAGATGGTGACTGGTGTTCTGGTAAACCAGACTGCAGGAAACTTTTTTCACAAATCATTTCGAGGCGTTTCCTCATCTTTGTGGTTCAGGAACCAGCAGAGCTCTGAAATGTAGCAACACTGTTGCCTAGCAACAAGAAGGTCCCAGTTCTTACTGGGTCTACTGGTCTCTATGGGCCTGAGCTGGATGAACCCGCCTGTCACCCAGAAACAGCTGGAGAGAGACTATGACCCTGTGACCCCGTGACCCCGTGACCCTGCAAGGATCAGCCGGCGGAGACGATGCCTGGGTGGTTAAAGTGAGCTTCTAATTTCCCTTTTGGATCCATAAAGTCTTTTTATGATTTTATTTCCTGACCTTTGACCCAGGTCCAGTCAGAAGCTGAGAACAGGATGAAGCTCTGACTTCGTTGCGTTTGTGAACGCAGCACGAAAAAGCTCTGCAGCTTTTCAGCAAACATCAGCAAACATCAGCTCCACGTTTAATATTTCATAGCTCAGATTTTATTCACAGTTCGTGGAAAAGGTGCAGCAGCCATCATGTCCTGTAACACTTTAGTACTTTAAAAAATCTTCTTCCTGAAACCAAACAACAGTGATTCATTTCAAAACAATAACTGCATGAATCCCTTTGTGATTCTGAGATTAAACTGAGAGCAAAGTTTCTGAAGCTCAGCAGTGAAAAGGTTCAAACAAACAAAGGAGGAATTCAACCTGCCCTGGTTTATGATTAGCAAACAATGTTTTCCTTTCTCCTGAAACGCTGTTTCTCTGAAGGAAGTGATTCTGCGGCTCAGTGAATCCTGGACGTCTGCCAGACAAACCGCTGCTTCCTGCAAACGCTCCGACGGTCCACAAACAAAACATCAGAAAGTGAAAAAAATTAGAGTAATTAGAGTCGGGGGTAGAGGGGGTATATACCCATCTGATGCGTCTTACTGAGAGACGTTATAAACATGGATCTCTGGAAAATGAAGCCTGGGATAAATGTTTGTCAAAGTGACACTGAGAGCTGCTATAAGACCTTTTAACTATACAGAGATCTGAACCTGGTCCATTATGGGGCACTCGGTTTTTCTATCTGAATCTTTATATACTCTTCTATGATTTCAAAGTTTGGTTCATAACCCAGCTTCATCGGGTTGATTAAGAACAGAAATTTTTTTTGTTTTGTTTTTTTTTATAGGAGATTCAAATTCCCCCTGAAACACCGAATTGGGGTTTCCTGTCTCTTAAAATGTTAAGTCTCCTCCCCTTATAAATCCATCTGCTCAGCTTTAATTCCTCCACTATATTACAACTCTTATTATGTGAATTTAAATCTTCCAGAAGGTGACGGGGAACGCTGCCGCTCCATGCTCAGTGCGGCGCTTTAATGAAACAATCTTCTGGAAACGAAGCCTTGAAGTCCATGTTTAATTAGTGATCTCATGTTTGCATCAGCTCACAATTAGTCACTTGAGGATATGTTTCTATCATGCACAAAACTTACTTGTATTTTATACAAAGCAGATCTCTGAAATGCACACACACACACACACACACACAGCACTGTTGAATGGGGGGACATTTATTCTGCACAAAGCAACAGAAAAAAAACTTAGAAGATCTTTTTGGGGAAAGAGCACAACAATCAGGTTACACTAACTAGCACTTTGTTAAGGGATCTTTGAGTCTAATTTTACATCTTTAGTATACGTTCACGCTACCATGTTGATCAGACAGATTTTCCTCTGGATTTTGACTAGGCCATTTCAAAAGTTACATTTTCTGCTCATTTAGTCATTATTTTTGTCATTTTGATTTACGGTTTGCCTCAGTATGGGGCTAAAAAACATAAATCCTTCTTAATCCTAAGCTTTCTAGGTTACACCTCAAGATTTAGGCTCAGAATTTAAATCTGTTCATAATTAACCTTAAATCCCTACTTCCACTGGAGGAAAAAAATATCCCCATGTCATGATTCTGCCACCACCATGTTTCATGTATGGTGTTCTTTTGGTGATGTATTTTTTATTTATTTATTTTTTTTAGCATTAGCATTGAGTTTTGACATTCCTGCAGTCTCTTAAAGTTTCCATTTTTCCATGAATTTATAGAAAACACTTTGATTGCAGTGCCACTTTTGTCCAATAGATTCTCCAAAGACAGATAAATCTCTATGCAGAGTCACACATTCAGATAAAACGCAGCATTTATTTTATATTCTTACTGCTATTGATACCTTAGTACAATATAATAACTAAAGCTTTAATTACAGTCTGCAAATGATCAAATGTCCGAGTGTTGGACAGCTGAACTTTATTTCGGATTAGACAGATTCACAAAAATTGATGACATGTGTAGACAGATTGCTTAAATTAAAAGAAAAAAAAGTTTTTTATATAGTTCAAGAGTGTGAGGCATGCAACGAGGTCCCATCATTGCAGTTTTTATCGTTTCTCATCTTCTCCTGATCAGATTTGTCTTTCTTTTCTTCAGCTGAATTGTATATAGTATGCAAAGGTGAAAAAAAAGTGAAAAAAAAACATTTTTAAGGGGGGGTGTGGACAGTTTTGACATTTAGTGCAAACAAACAAACCAAAAAAAACAGCTTTATGTTGATTCTTTATTTTGTTTTGCTGCTGAAAAAAAAGCACAATGGCTGTCAGAACAATAAAAGCCCAGGCTAATTAAATGAGGAACTTATCAGTGACTCCTTCAGGACAGACAGAAAACAGGATAACTATGACATCATGAATTGTTAAAAACATAAAAAATAAATAAATAAATAAATATTAAATAAGAAGAACAAAATTAAAAGGTCATATCATTCTCAATCTTTATATTAAATTTGAGAAACCTTTGCAGCATTTTTAGTCAGGAGCCACTATTTTGTTGCAGCCGCAAAGAAATGAGCTGAGCTGGGGGAAAAAAACCAACACATCTCCATCTGATCTATTAAAAACTCTGTTAATGAGTTATTAAAGCGGAGCTGAAACATTTCAGCAAGGCAGAGAGAACAGTTAGTTTTATGTTCTTCAAAGGCTCCCACTGTCCCCTAGCTCCTCCCTCTCTGTACCGTGTGACAACAACAACTCATCCACAGAGCGGTGCTGCACTTTTCAGCTCATTTTCCTCCTGTCATTCCTCCTCCTATCTTTGATCATTGTCCCCTCTCAGGAAAAAAAAAAAAAAAAAAAGGGAGAAAAAATTCACTCAGCACGCCTTTTTTCGCTCTTGCTCTTTTTCCTACTTCCCAACTTAACTGAGGAGCTAAAACTCTGAAGGATTCTTTCATTTAAGGGTTTTCTCTCGGCAGGCTGGCTTTTCTACTTTGAACTTCGGGCTGCTTTCCTTTTTTTTCGCCCTCCTGTTTTTCCTCTCGTTAGGTTGACCATGGCCGTACCGGCTGCTCTGATCCCACCAACTCCGCTCGTCCCGCCGCCTCCGATCTCCACTTCCTCCGCCACCACGTCCCCGCCGTCGACAACTTCGTCCCCGTCCCCGTCCCTGGTGCCGCCGACGGGACCCGGCCAGAACCTGTTCAGATCGGAGCTGCTCGCCACCAGCAGCCCGGGCATCCCGACCCCGACCGCGGCGCTGCCCCCGAGCAAGCCCGTCTACTCGACCCCGTCGCCCGTCGAGAACATCCCGCAGAACAACGAGTGCAAGATGGTCGAGCTGCGCGGCGCCAAGGTGGCATCGTTCACCGTGGACGGCTGCGAGCTCATCTGCCTCCCGCAGGCGTTCGACCTGTTCCTGAAGCACCTGGTCGGCGGGCTGCACACGGTCTACACCAAGCTGAAGCGGCTGGAGATCACGCCGGTCGTGTGCAACGTGGAGCAGGTCCGCATCCTCCGGGGGCTCGGCGCCATCCAGCCCGGGGTGAACCGCTGCAAGCTCATCTCCAGGAAGGACTTCGAGACGCTCTACAACGACTGCACCAACGCGAGGTGAGTTGCGGGGGGCTCCGATGTGCGCGCGATCCTCCTCGGCAGCAAGCGAGCCGTGCGTAAAGGCGCAGCGGCATGCCCGCATGCATGCATGCGAGAGAGAGGGGGGACGGTCTTTTTTCTTCCCACCTCAATGCAATTGGATTCGGTGTTTTCCATGTTGCTATTAGATGATTCCCGTGTTTTCGTGTGAAAGGTTCGAGTATGATCGTGGATGCATGTCAAAATTGAAACGTCGGGTGGTGGTTAGTGGGGGAGGTGTGGAGGGGGGGGAGGGAAAAAAAAGTGCGATCGCAGGATCCGCTGTGCGCCTCGGCAGTTAAAAAGTTAAGTGAAAGTTTTTAACACGTGCAACGCGAAAGCTGTGACATGATGGATACAGCCTGCCTGCTGCTGAGCCACTAAATCGATAACAGTGGTGCGTTGCATAAACTGCAGATCCAACTCTACCACTTTTGTCGAAAATGTTAAAACATTCAGCAATCTTTTGAAATGTCAAGTTCTCCCTTTAGATTTGCGCAACTCCTATTATTTTTTAAAAAATTTTTTTATATGTCTTAATGACCGAAATATAACTAGGATAGGTGTCCTGTAAAGTCATTACATTTGTGGGATTAAGGTTTCAGTTAGGATAATTAAAATTTACCGAATGTAAACAAATAGAGGAAAAAAAAAAAAAACAACAATTCTGTCATATTACTTTTTGGTAGCAACAAAATAATACTTTACACTCCCATTAAAGCAAGTGTTTATCAAAAAGCTGTTGTTTATTGATGCAAATAATTCTACTTCAATTAAACATCATTGAGTGTGATAGAATAATCATAATAATAATAACAAAAAATAGTTTGGACAAATGAATGCACTACAACAAATCAAGCAAAATAACCTTGATCTGTTTTTGAAAACTGACTGATTTAAGCACAGATCAATACTGGATTAAAAGCCATTTTTTATTGTCCTGTTGCTCCTCGTCTGTGATGCATCGCTCAAGTCTCCCAGGACGGTGGAGCCTGGTCAAATTTACCCTCTCACCTGTCACTGTGATTGATTCTGTATTGATCGCTCCCTCTTGCATTCAGAGATGAGCTGGAAATGCAAATATGATGGAAAGCCTCCCCACAAGTGAGGCGGGAACGGCAAAATAAAAGCAGTTAAAGTCATTTTGAGTCTCGGTTTGGAACAGAGAAGCACCAATCGAGCAGCTCAAAGGCTGTGAAATATTTCGCTTGTTGACTTTATGCATTAAAACTGATAACTCCTCCTATTCTCCGTCTGTAAATGCATCAATCAGCTGCAGGCGAGGCGGTGCACAATTTCCAGTTTCAGATAAATGTCACAGATAGATGTTTCCATGCATGAGCAGGGGTGATCTTGTTATTCCTTCATTTTCTACTAAATTGAAAACCGTCACATTCCTCAAAGAACCTGAAGGACATTTCCCTTCTTCTTTTATTTTATAACAGTAGAAAAGAATAAGAAAAAAAAAAAATCTTGTCTGGAATCGGCCAAGGAAAGCATGATTAGTGCACGTCCAGTTTAGAAATGTGCAGATTTTGTTTCTGCAGCAGAATTAACCGGGCGAGTTAAAGTGAGGTGAAAAAAAAAGATGAAGTAAGTTGAGCTGTGCAGAATTTACATGCATATATCCCGACGGCTCGGACGGTACTTTTTGTTTTAGAAATTTTCAACGTGCTCTTGTCAAATTAGCCATTTTTCCACGTCACACGCTAACGGTTGTGTTGCTGCTGCATTTAAACATTGAGGATAACCTGCACCCTGTGTTTTTGCACCTGTGGGCCTCACACACCTCCGTGCAGCTCTCTGCTGCAAGCTTCACGTTCCCGTTTTAGCAGCAATTGTCTCAACAGCTCACCTGTGCACTCTGGCGCTTAAGCATCATTTACATGAAGCATCAAGGGACCCCGAACACCCCATCATCCTCCTCCCCCCTCACTTTATCTACTGTACAGATCCTCCTCTGAAGCTCGGCGTGGAGCTTCAGGTGACAAAGTATGCGGCTGAACTCTCCGGATTGTCAATGGTGGGGCCGTGCGGGGAGGGAAGAGGGACGACCAGCGATGGGGTTAAAGGATAATGCAGTGCCTCGCGTCGCTTTAATGACGCTAAAGTGCTGGGCTATTACGGGCACATGGACAGGACTGTAATTGTCTCTGAAAGCAGCCAGGTTCTCCCGGCGCTGGGCTGAAATCAATCACTCAGACCCGGGTCTGCCTGCCTGCCTGCCCGCCCGCCTGCCTGCCTGCCCCATTTGGAGAATTACATCATGGAACGGACCGAGGCATCCGCGGGGATAAAAGGCTTCTTCTGTTGCTTGGGAAAGAGTTGATTTTATTTGCGGGGATGTGCCGCCTCTCGCTCCGTCTCGCCCCGCTGATACAGCTGCTGACAAAATGATCACTTTGAGTAAACAGCACGCAGGTTGCAAACCCTCCTCTCTCTCCCCCACCAAAAAAAAACAAAAAAAACACCCACACCCCCACTGACCCCGGAGGTGAAAACAAGTTCCCTCTATTTCCACCAACTTACAGTCAGATAAAAAAAAAGAAAGGAAAAGTATCCGAGTTCATGGGTTTACCCCCACTCGGGTTACAACAACAACAGCCTGCTGCCTGGGATAGTTTAGCTTTTCACCCCCCCCCCCCCCAACTCCCTCTATTACACACAGTGTCACTGCTCTTTTTTTTTATACAGTGGCACAGTGATAACAATGAAGTGAATAATACTCCTATACAATGGCTCTTACTATTTCACATGCAGTTTATCCCCCTCCTTCTGGCGGCCTATTGTGCTAAAAACAACACCGGTCTCTCTCTCTTTTTTTTTGGTGCACACTGTGTGAATGTGAATAGCATCACAGAGCTCCACTGCAGCCCGCTGTTTCAGTTTTGATGTGGACACAAACAAGCCAAGTTGTTCCCTATGCTCGCTGTTTAAACACATTTAAAGAGTGTATTGTTCGCTGGAATTCTTTGTGTCTGTGGGTGTGTGTGTGTGTGTGTGTGTGTGGGGGTGCGTGTATTTTGGGTTGTTTAAGCGGTTTAAGTTTTACCTGATTTCAAAACTTTTAAAAAAGTTAACTAAGTGCACCAAGTTAAAAATAAAAAGACATAAATAAATAAATAAATAAATAAATAAATAAATAAATAAATAAATAAATAAATAAATAAATAAATAAATAAATAAATAAATAAATCAGTTTAATAAGATGCCAGAGAACTTGCTGGTTCCATTGGAGCTTGCTCTGAAGCGTCCTGCTGCTGCTGCACACTGCTGGTCAGTCGGCTGAAATAAAATTTCTCCTCTCACAAGAAAATTAGGCTCTTTTAAAGCCTTTCTGACCACGGAAAACAATTGTAGTAGTCATAGCAGAATTTTTTCTGCTGTGTGTTCATCTGCGTCAATAATTTAAACCTAATTATCATTTAAAAAAGCAAAAACATTTTTTGTCACAGAGAGATGACAGAGAGAGAGAGCAGGAGAGAGCAGATATTTCCTAACATCGTTCTTCTTTCTGCTCTCACGCCTGTTGCTGTGCACTGCTGGCCAGCTGCCTCAAACAAACCCTCAACATTTTACCTTAACAAAAAATAACAAATCTGGCTTCTTGAAACATTTCTGATTATAAAAAATATGGCTAGTAATCGCATTAAAATGTGAGTTGACTGCTGGTTTATTACTTGTGCAGACAGCACAAGTAATAAACCAGCTGATATTGTTTGCTTATACTTGCTTTACCCTGTGGAGAGCAGCAAAAACATCTAATTTTCTAGGCAAAGTTAATCTTGAGTCTTCCCTCTTCGAAACCACCTACACTGAAGAGTGCTGATGTGACCTTGACCTGTTAGCGCTTAGCTGCGTTCAGGGATTCGATGGCTTTTCAGTCAGCAGTCCGACCTGCTCAAGCTGAGAACTGATTGTGAATCTCTGCTGTTTTATTTGCTTTATCTTGTTAAGAGCAGAACAGCAAAAACATGTAATAATGTCCACATTAAGCACCTGAAAAAAAAGTTTCTGGCAGGTGTTCATCCTACATTTTTTGCCTAATTATATGTATCAAAATGAAGCTCGTGATAAGTAAATGCAATCAATAACATTATTGTAATAGGAGTAATTATTGTCATTTTATTTGAGCAGCAGCAGGAGTGAGTGCAGCGTCTTTGTTTGAAATAAAACTGATTATGACTTGTTGGAAAGTTCTGATCTTGATTGTGCAAATGTGGTGAAATTGTGGTATTCCTGCTCGCCTCATACCGTCCCATCCCAGCTGAAACCCTGAAAAAGAAAATGTGTGTTTGAACTGTCTGAGCTCAGTTACAGGTCATCACAGCTAATCTTTAAAAATCTACCAGAAATATAGTGACTATTAACCTCTTTATTTTCTGAAGGGCTCTTGTGCCAGATTATCAGTGTTCCACACTGATCCAGGTTCAGTAATCTCCCCTCTTTACATTATATGGCTGTGGCCCCTCCAAGAGCCCCTGCAGGAGCCCCCCGTGTTCCAGCTACTTGTTTTCCCTTTTCATTTTCCCCGCGGTGGGATGTTAAAAAAAAAAAAAAAAAAAAGAGGTTCTTATTGCTGCGTGACACTTGAACTCTCAGAAAGGTTATTATAACATGGGGGCGGCACGGAGATATCGCATATCTCTCATTGGTCTCCTTTTTTTTTGTGAGTGTGTGTGTGTGTGTGTGTGTGTGTGTGTGTGTGTGTGTGTGTGTGTGTGTGTGTGTGTGTGTGTGGGGGGGTGTGTGTGTAGGTGTGTGTGTGTGTGTGTGGCTATCCAATGCCGGGGCAGCGGTTTTAATTGACAATCATTGTCTACCCCTTGAAGGTTAACCGCACGCCCTAGACGGTGTCCCGCCACTGGGGAAACGGTCCCGGCTTTTTTCACTTCCACGCCTCACTTAAATAGATTTTCCTCAGCTCGTTTCTGTCAGGTCGCAGTGAAAGCCACGTTTTTTCTTTCTTTTTTTTTTTTTTAAACGCACTTATATAAATATATAATTGATGCTGATGTGACTGGGAAGTGTAGCGAGAGCGCTCACCTCTCTTGTTCCTACTTCAGCAGTGTTTATGCCTAAACACACATATTTGCAAATGACGGTAATTGTTTTGTTTAGCGCTCAGTGTGAGCTGCCACCGAGGGTGCCAGCTTGTCTCTCTCCTCTTCCTCTCTCTCTCCTCTTCTCTTCTCTCCTCTCTTCTTCTCTCTGCTGAGCTCTCTTATAATATATTTGTTTTCTACAAGGCGCGGATGTGTTTACAGGTACTCAGGGGAGATTTCTGGATTCCATTCAAATCATTCCCAGTCAGAGTGGGTGCTAAGATACCCCCCGTCACCGGGCAACCACATCCAAGAGGGAGGCTCGGGCGATAATAACTTCAAAAAGAGAGTGACAGATGCCTGATTAGAGAAGGAGAAGGAGGGAGGAGTAGAGTAGGGGGTGAGAGAGACAGATAAAGATAGAATAAAAAAAAGAGAGAGAGACAGAGCGAGAGATAATGGTATACAAAGCTGTTTAAAATCCAAATCTGTTGAAGTACTTTCTCTAAAAGCCAAATTGGCTCTCATATCGTCTTTTTCTTTATTGGAGTAAAGAGAGAGAGAAAGAGGGAAAAAAAGCCCCAGCATTTTAAGTTTTTTTTTCTTCTTTTCTTACATTTTAATCCTTCAGTAGGGATCTGCTAAATTTGATTAGGTACAGTACATGTGCTCAAGTCAACTGTGCAGTTGGCAGATGGTGGCAAGGTGTTTATTTCTTTTTTTTTATTTATTTTTGTGCAAACAAATAGCCTCCTTGAAAATCAGAATTGCTTTATTGAGTTGACACTCACTGAGCTGGAAAAAGAGCAACACACACATCGTTAAACCTATGGTTCTCATTTCAGCAGTAATTCTGGAATACATAGTGAGAACAAAAAAAGCTTTTCAATGTTCTCAAAAAGCACACTATTTTTTAGCCCCAGTCAAATTACTATGGGACTACACGCACTCACTATCCAAGATCCTTTCAAGCCACAGATGTATATAAATATTTATCCATGTCTACAGTAAATCATATCACAAAACGTTTCTGCAGGAGACGATGCAGACCTCTGCAGTGAGCTTCTCCAGGAGTCCCTGGACGCTCTGCGGGCCCTTCCTGAGGCCACCCTGTTTGATGAGGGGACTGTGTCTTCTGTGTGGCTGGAAGTCGTCGAGAGAGCCACAAAATTTCTAAGGTTGTTTGTTTTTTGTTTTTTTTGTATTTTCTCAAAGCATCTCTTTTAAGCATCTGCTTATTCTATAGAGAATTACACATTTTCTGCTGTTCCTCTCCTAGACATACAAAAAGCTGAATTTATATTTGTTTTAAGCTATGAAAACTGTTTCGAGGATTATTTCCCTTCAAGCAGCTGATGCATGAGGGAGAAAGGCAGATTACTAGTCTGCTTCAGTCCACAATTCAGCCATATTTGATATGTATAACATTTTTGTAACAATTGAAGGTAATAGTTAGTAAAATGACTGTGTCCCTGGGAAATGCATAATACTGACCCTTTAAGTAAAACTGACTGATTATCTTCAAAGTAAAATGACGGATCTTAAAAACATAGCAGCTTCTTTGCTGTTACGATTTACATTTATCTTTTTTCATTCTTGGTTGATTCATTATGACCCATTTGTCATGTCACTCACATGTAATTAATGAAAGTCTTGCATCTTTTGGGCTCAGTGACGTTCATGGAAGCGCCAGCGTCAAAGGTAACATTCCTCTTCAGGACGAGCACCTCGCCCTGGCCATCCTGTTGGAGCTGGCTGTGCAGAGGGGGACGCTCAGGTAACACCACGCACCCTCCCCCACGACCTGATTTATTCTTCCTCTCATCTGCCCCGCTGAATCGCTTCCTGGCGTCTCTCTGTGCCCCTCCAGCCAGCTGCTGTCCGCCGTTCTGCTCCTGTTACGTTTATGGGAAAACGGCACCAGAGAGATGGACAATGAGCGCTCCACCCAGGGAACCAGCGCTCCTCTCCTGCCTCTGCTGCAGCGCTTTCACAACATACACAGCAGCAAGGAGGAGCCGCTTCCCGAGGAGGATGCTGAGGTAAGAAAAAATCCAAACCACCAGCTAGATAATTAAACGTACAAATTTTGAGGTTTTAAAATTTGAAACTTCAAAATTAAAATTTAAATAAAGGAGTAACTTTATGTGCCGATTGTTGGGATTAGGGATCCACAGATAAGTGGGCTGGAATCCAACATCTGTAAGCTTGAATGGCCTTGAGAGGCAATTGACCATTGAGAAATAAAAAAAATGAACTTTTTTCTCCAAAGCAGATCATATTAATCCGTCACAAAAACAAAAAAAAACACACTGTTTTCTACACAATTATGATCAAAATAGATGGAATAATCGATTTTCACTGATTATTCTGATGATTATTTGATAATCGGATTAAAAAAATTGGCACATTTTTTGTAAATTTTTTTCTTTAACCACTTAAGTCTTTTTGCACACATTAGAAATACATTAATATATGCAAATATGCAAATTCAACTGCGTTTTTGTATAAGAACATGAACATTACCTAAAACATAGCATTCCTTTTATGAACACTTTATCATTTGTAGCAAAAGATGAATATGCAGCTAAAAAAATAACAGTAATTATCAGGGTTTTTTTTCATTCTGCTGGGTTTGAAAATGCTGTCGACCTTTTCAAGCTTTTTCTCAGGTTTATTTTCCATGCCGTTCAAACACATTGTGATGTGGAGCTGTAACTGGTTCTGTCCACTAAATGTAATTTCTAGATCCTGACGGCGCCGCTCAGTCCCAACGAGAGTTTCCTGCGGTACCTGACCTTACCTCAGGACAACGACCTCGCCATTGACCTCCAGCAAACGGCTGTAGTGCTCATGGCTCACCTGGACCGCTTGGCTTCTCCTTACAGCCCCCCCACACTGCAACTCGCACCTCCTCACACAAGGTGATGGCTCCTTTTATTTCTTATCAATGCATAAGTCATCATCTTTCTGGTGATGTCGTAATTTAGATTTATGAAGCTTTTCTGATTTGGTAAAATGCATTAAATTTGTTAGTGAGATTCTAGTGTTTCTTTCCCTAGTTGAGAACAGTGCAAATACAGGCGGGAAATCATGAGCAGTATTTCCAGATTTCTCAATTTGTGTCTGCATGATATGATTTAAATTCTTCCACATTAACATTTAAGTATTGAACACGACCATCTCTACACTGCAAAAACACAAAATCTTTAGTAATTTTTGGTCGAGTTTCTTGTGCAAATATTTTATTACAGCTAAATGTGACTTTTTCAGCAAGATATAGGATCTTGTTTTGGATCAGTAATTCCTTAATGTTGAAAAAGTTGTAGCTTCATTGGCAGATTATTTCACTTATAAGTCTAAAAACTCACCTGTTGGTTTTGAACCATAATAACTTAAACATCGACCATGATATTTGATATGTATTGTTTTGATGAGTGCCATCAGCAAAATGTTTTATTTATTTATAACTTTGTAATTTTGTGTTTTTTTGTGTGAAGCACTTTGATCTACCTTGCTGCTGAAATGTTCTACACAAATAAACTTGACTGAAAAATGTCTTGTTATAAGTGAAATAATTTCTCAAAAGAACTGGTAGTTTTTCCTCAATATTAAGGAATTATTTATTTAAAACAAACTCCTACATCATGCTGAAAAGTTACTTATAAGTCGGTTTTCTTATTTCAAGTGTCCCAAGATATTTGTACCAGAGATTAGACCAAAAATACTAGCTAAAATTTTATGTTTTTGCAGTGCAGCATGTTTGTATGCATTTTGTGTAGGTTCTCCAAAGCATGTGTCGTTAACAGATCCTTAGTTCTGTCTCTCATTATTTTTTTAATTTATATATATTTTTTTTAATTCCAGGGAACCTTGCAGGAGGTGATCGCTTGGGGGCCTTTTGGGTTGGAAGCTGTATGCCAACGTCAGCGGCCCCATTCAGTGCAAGGCCCTGTCGAGCCTCGGGGTCATGCAGATCGTCTGTTCAGAGAAGGGATTCCTCATCCTCTCCAACAGCGGCGCCGTTTACACCCAGAACTACAAGAGCACAACCCTGGTCAGTGCTGCTTGGAGGTTTTTTGTTGGTTTGTAGGGCGGTTTCTGATCAACACGGTCAGAAACCATCAACGTCCCGTCAACTAAACCAGTTCCACACCATTCGTGGGTTCTGTTCAGTTCATGGGACTATGATAGGGTTAGGGATGTCATGATCCGATACTGATATCAGAAACTATCCGATATTGGCTAAAAAAAAGCAAGTATTGGATTACATCGGCCCACATGCACATCGAGAGAAGCACTCCACACCAGCATTTAGTCCGCTCCAACATTTTAGATTTTATTTTATTTTTTTTTAGTCAGACTTGGTCAAATTTATACAAATTTATACTTGGCATTTCGGTTAGTTACCAATGTGACGTAGTTACTAATGAGATCTGGCCTATTGATTCGTAGGATTTTTTTTAAATGTATTTATTTTTTGCAAATGTGAGCAGGGCCAGGGGAGTGGTTGACCTCGGATGACCCCTGGAGAACATTTTTCTTAATATCTTCAGAATGATAACAGCACAAACGAAAATTTTTGCTGCACAAACCAGCACAAACGCAGCACAAACGTTTGACACCAATTTTGTCTGATTTGAACAATGTGGGGGGGCTGGTTGACCTTTTGACCTTTAATCTTTCATTAATATCTTCAAAGTCAAAGCAGCACAAACGAAAAATTTTTGCTGCACAAACCAGCACAAACGCAGCACAAACGTTTGACACCAATTTTGTCTGATTTGAAGAAGGTGGGGGGGGGCAACTTCACTCAGGTCACCAACCTGGCTACAACTAAAGATTGTCTTAGTAATGGATTATTCTGATAATTATTCAGTTAATTGGATAAAAAAAGGTGCCACACTTTGCAGAGGTTGTTTTTTTTTATATAATATTGGAAATGCATTAAAAGATTCAAATAAATAATAAAATCTTTTTTTTTATTTTTTTTATTTTTTTTATTTAAAAAATAGAGTTTTATGCCTAAAATCCAATAAGATGGCATCCCTTTAGTGAAAGCTGGATCATTTGTAGCAAAGGATGAATCTGTAGCTAAAACATGATCTTTCCAACATCAGCCTGCAAAAGGTTCAGCCAACTTAAAAATCAATACCATGTAGGGCTGATATAGTTGACCATTCTTCTGGATTAACCAACTTATTGGAGAGGAAAAGCTCGTTGGAAATATTTCTGAAACAGAAATTGAACCAGGTGAAGCTAAAACTCTCCAGCTTTATAATTTTTTACCTTAAATGAAAATGTATATTGTATTTTGCTTAGTTTTGGCTTGGTTATTACTCTGTTCTTGTTACTTCAGACCATGTCATGTTTTAGTCTGCATACTCCAGGTAACAATTAATCAATTACTAAATTGATGGTAATTTAATTAATTAATTGATTTGCGATTAATCGTTTCAGCTCTAATTGCCGCTAATGGTTTATAGTTTTGAACAAAGGGGGGATAAAAGGGCAGAAAGGCAGCTGGCACTGAAGGCCTTTTTGGGAAAGGTGTTGCAGTCTGTGCTGAGCTGAAATCCAATTAACCGTACCTCATTTCAAACGTCTCTTTGCTTCAGTTACCTAGAGGAGCCCACAATGATCGCCGCCTTTAATGGGAAGCAGGCTGGAAAGCACGTGGTGCACATCGCCTGCGGGAGCACGTACAGCGCTGCCATCACCGCTGATGGCGAGCTCTACACCTGGGGGAGAGGGAACTACGGTCGGCTGGGTCACGGTGAGGTCACACAGATGCATTCACTCACATTTATCCTTCTCAACATTTAGTGATGGATTGATTTTATTTTTTCTCTCTATTTATATTCTGTAATGCCTCCTCTCCTGTTTGTTTTCAGGCTCCAGTGAGGACCAGACGACGCCCATGCTAGTGACCGCGCTGAAAGGACACAAGGTCATGGACGTGGCGTGTGGGAGCGGGGACGCGCAAACGCTCGCTGTGACTGAAAACGGTTGGAACAAAAAATAGTTTTGTCTGCTGTGGCTTCAACCGTTCACGCTTCTATATTTATGTTTGCCCTCCTTGCTTTCTCCAGGCCAGGTGTGGTCCTGGGGCGACGGCGACTATGGTAAACTGGGTCGCGGAGGCAGCGACGGCTGCAAGACGCCCAAGCTGGTGGAGAAGCTGCAGGATCTGGATATAGTGAAGGTGTGCTGCGGCAGTCAGTTTTCTGTAGCCCTCACCAAGGACGGACAGGTGTATACCTGGGGGAAGGGAGACAACCAGCGTCTGGGTCACGGCACAGACGAACACGTCCGCTATCCGAAGCTGCTGGACAGTCTTCAGGGTGAGTCGCTGATGGGGAAAAGAAAGAGTTTGGAAGGTTTAGGAAAATAATTGTGAATGCAGCAATTTTTCCCCATTCTTATAATTTTTAGGTCTTAAATTTTATTCAAAAGTGGCATTAAATGGATCGTAAGACTTAAGTTCGACTGGCATTACCCTTTGTTTTTTCTGTTTCCATTCAGGAAAGAAAGTGGTTGATATTGCTGTAGGGTCTACACACTGTCTGGCTCTGACAGACGATGGAGAAATGGTACTGCACTATCGGATCTGCAGGAACAAACTCCTCCATGTTCAGAGTTCACTGGAATGACCTTTAGCTCCTGATTGATCCCTTCAGGTTCTCATGAGCGCCGTGTCTAAGCTTGCAGCAGTAATTTAGTTTCCAGTTAGAGGAAAAACGTCATATTTTCACTTTAGTTCATTCATAAATGTTGCAATTTCAAACCAATATATCAGCTACGTTTTATCAAGCTAAGCTCAGAGCTGCTTCCAGGGTGTGCCAAGTTTCTGCATGGGGGGCAGGACATGACAGGAGGCCGGGTGGGGGGTAGGGACGGATCCTGGCTGATGTGAAGACAGAGAGGGTCTCTTCTGCGCGTCGCTGAGACACACAAGGGCGACTTCAGTGTGTGGCGGGACAGAAAGGGCAGGACGGCCTCAGCGCATTGCAAATATATTATTTTTTCTTTCTCTCTGGGCGTCTCTGTTTTTTTTTCCAGAGAATCCACACAGGCCTCGGTGTGGAGATGCAACCTCGTTTAGCTCTCATTATGTCCTGATTAGGGGAATCTACAGAGGAGGAGGGGACCAGACACACACACACACACACACACACACACACACACACACACACACACACACACATACATTCAGACGCAAGCCTTTCACCGAGTGCAGCCAGTTTCAAAGGAAACACTTAAACGCCATGTGCATTTTCCTGTTGCTTTCTGTTGCCATGTCAACTGAAATCTGTAAAATGTTTTTCATTTCTTCACATAAAGAAACGCGTCCTGTATTGTGACGCAGGACTGACCGACAGCCGCTCAGCTGAGCGACAGAAACATGTTTGTTTACCTTCATTGATGCGTTTGTTTAACAAACTGATAGCGGCAGATAGATACGTTGATCAGTTTTATTGATTCATTGTTTCTGTCTCTCTTGTTCAGACTTTATTTCCTTACATTAATTTTTGATAAATTGACCTGCTTTATCTTTAATCTGCATCGTTAGCATTTTACCCAGTAATATTTATTCACAAACTGTTTTTTAAAAGAAGTTGCATGTAAGAGGGAGATTTTTAGGTAAAGTCGACCTAAGTTGATCTAGATGCCTCAAATTGTCAAAAGACAATTTCAGCATTAAGTTTTTAAACTTTAAAACTCAAATAAATTTAAAGCAGCTCCAAAGATAATGTTGTACTCAAATGAGCTGAAATTTGACAAAAAAAAACAGAAGAAAATTAAAACAAGTGAGGACTTTTGTATTGAAAGCTGAAGGAACCCTGCTTCCAGCTGCAGTATTTCATGCAGACATGTCCTGCGAAGGATAGTGACGGGAGCTGAAGGCCTCAGGCTGTTCAGCATCTGTCCCACAGCCGCTGCAGGAACACGGCCTGAACTTTTCAGACTCCTGACAGCCGCCAGATGAACGTTTTGAACGCCTGCGGTCAGACAAATATAACCGCAATTAAGTACTTCATCTGAGTGCTATGACAGTAACTTTTGTTTTTGAAACTTATTTTGAGGTAAAGTGAACTGGTTAAAGTGTTGTTAGTTAATGTATTTATAGATTAAAAAATAGAGGGAGTGCTTAGTTTTGATGAATTTAAAGCACAGGGAGAAAAGAGTATTTTGCAGTATTTTACCTTATGATCATTAAAAAATGGCTAATTTTGATGTCTGCCCTTTAGTTTCTACATCATGACTAAGTGTTTATGTACTTTGAGCAGAAAGACAGCAACAGGTAGGGGAGGGGAGCAGCACTGTATCACTATACAGCCAGAGAAAACTCAGGTAACTTCAATTCTTTGTCTTGTAAAATAACTTAAAGTTTATGTGGTTTTGAAACCACAGTATTATATAATGTATAACACTGATCTGTTACTTGTACAATGAAATGGCATACATCTCTAAGAAAGCTAGTTGCTAGCTTAGCTAGCATGCAAAGTGGCTAGTTTTCTGTAGTGGACTGCGTGTATTTACGGTTCAGCATTCGTAGGTTTTTCTTCGAACGTGACTCTGAATTATTCACGGAAATAATTCCAGGTAGGTCAAAAGTAAAAGTAAAACTAATCGATAGAGAATGTAGCTCTGGAAGCTAAAATATCGAGGCGGAATGCTACTTAACATGCTATTGGCGGACGTTTGCAAAGTAGCCAATCCAGGAGCCGGCAGTCATTGTCCGTGGTGCTGATTGGCTGAAGAGCGAGGCTAATGAATCCCTTCGCTACACTCTTCAGCCAATCAGAGAACCGTAAATATACTGTAGCGAATTAGCTTCTGTGGCAACGGGAGGATGATTTCCGCTGTGTGCACTAACGCCTATTAAAGTAGATTTGGTGTTTGAACTAATCAAACAATCAAACTAAAGTGTTTTTAAAAGAGGTTAGGGACGGTGGAGGAAATTTTACTGCTGTAAAAGAACGTTGATCCCGAACCCCGTGAATACCAGGGATGCACCGGATTTATTTGCTGTGAAATTTGAAGATTTTCATCTGCAGTTAATTGAGCATCTTGGTTTAAATGAGTTCAGCTGAGTCTTCCACTGATCTTTTTTTTTTTTTCAGATTTTTTGGCTCTAGAGGCCTTTAATGAACAGTAAATTGACAGGAAATAGGTTGGAGAGAAAAGCAAATAGCCTGAGATCAGAAATAGGACTCAGCTAAGCCCCCGTTTGCAAATCTTTTATTTAAAATAAATTGTCTTATGATTAAGAATTAACAATTGGGGGGAAAAAAAATCTATCTGCTCTGCCACAAAAAGAGGTTTTCCAAGTGCTGGATTCAAAATGGCATCTTCTTATGAAAACAAAGGTTTGTCCTGGGACGTCCCCTCCTCGCTCAGAAATCACAATGACGGTTTCCAATCTTTGTCCTGGAAATTAGGCACCTAAACGTTGGCGCCTCACGTCAGATGGGATGAGGAACATCGTCATTATTATCTGATTAATTAGTCTGAATTTCCCCTGAGAGCCCGTCTTTTTATGGAAGGGCCGCAGAGTCAAAAGAATACTGGCCCTATTAGCCGGCAGCATTTGCATTAATGCTGTTTTTTGCACAGTGGATCTCCGGCGCTTTTGTCCTGCATTTTTTTTTATACTTTGTTTCTTTCTGGTCTGGCGGGGCTGATTAGGAGCAACACATGGCAAAACGCTCCTGTGGCTCTCAAAAGGATTCACACCCGGTTAAAATTCAAAGCTTCTGAGACGAGGAAAAATTCATAGTATGGAAATCATTTTCACTTTTTTTATATTCAATTAGAAATATTCTGTACCATCCAACAGAAACAGAAATTATGTTTCTGTAAGCCAAACAGAGCAGTAACACGAGCTAACATGTGTTTGGTTGCCAAATTCTGTATTCAGTCTGATAGCAAACATTGTCCAAACATATTGAATTATTAGGATGTGAAATGGAGGAAAAATGGGGCAAAAACTGTGCAAGTGGTCAAAGATGTTTCTATGGTATTCTTTTCACGATGTCCCAAACACGTCTTGGAAATTGTGGCATAAAAGTTTGATACTTTCAGATCATAATATATTTACCTGAAAGATTTTCCAAGATTTTAGACAAACCTGTTTTTTTTTCTTAGCAACTTTATTTAAATTTTTTATAAATGTAAAACACAATCTTTCTTTTTTAGTTATGTTGTTTCTGCCTGAAATCTTTGTTTTTCACACCATACGTCACATTAACGGTTTAAAAAGTTTGGAAATAATTTTTTTAATGGTCTGAATGTCACAAGTTTTGTTATTTTGTCCAGACCTGCTGAGGTTTTGTGTGAACCCGCTCAGTGTCGGATGAGTTGGACTCTCGCTGGAGGACTTAAAGATGAAGATGGGTCGCCTGGAACTCAGCTCAGATTGAAAGTTTATTTCATTTAGTCGTGTTTACAAAACAGCTGAGTAAATCAAAGTTTAAGGACCGATCTGGAAAAGCTACATTCATGGAAGCCAAAGGTGTAAACACTTTCATAGTTTGCAAAAGCGCTAAATATAAAATTAGCTGTGCTACTAGCGCATTAGCAGATTAGAGAAAGTGGTAAAATTCCTCTGGGACAGTTGATTTCTTTTCAGGTTGGAGATATAAATTTGACAAGACCATTTATGACAACTGATTTATTTGCTTTTTGGCTGACTCATACATCACTTTAAAAATGGAAAAAGTTTGAAAACGATCTTTTTAATGGTCTGAATTGAATAAGTTTTGATATTTTACCACAGGTTTTGTCCAGAGAGCTTTTCTGATGTTGGAGCAAGGAGCTCAGCTCAGATTGATCTGGAAAGTTTATTTGATTTGTTCGTGTTGAACGTAAACTCGGACTTACAGTAGGTGCGTGATGAAATCCATACTGAGAGTGTGTGTGTGTGTGTGTGTGTGTGTGTGTGTGTGTGCGTGCAGGGAAGGGGGGTCGCCGATCGCCTGCTCTGTGTTTCCTCCCTTCAGCGCTCTCTCTGTTGCCATGGAGAGACCGTTCTTTGCTTTCCCATAGGAGGAGAAATTAACACCATTTTTAACTGGCCCGGGGGCCTCCCCCCCTGAGTGGGAGATAGTCTTGAGTTGCGCTGCCTCGTGCACGCGCGCGCGCTCACACTCCTTTTAAGACGACAATAATCTTCCCACTGTCATTTTTAATACCTCTGCGAGGCCAACGTTTAACGAACTGGGACAGAG